>JAYMFW010102202.1:0-21081 GCA_036785005.1 Tubulanus punctatus | reverse complement strand
TACTTTGACATATCAGCTTTGACCCCCTCCTAACGGTTGATTTTGTACTCACCCTCCAAACCAACTCTCTTAAGTGAGAATGCAGGGTTTGTAACTTAAAGATTTTTTAACCCCCTTCCATTCAGAAATAGCCCTCAACACATGGTCAAAACCATACTCTTGAAGATAGACAGTATTGTATCCATTCAGATACATAAAAAATCTATTTTCTTCTTCATCTCTATTACAAAAAAAATCTCATCTTAGTCCGGAGTATGCATGATCCCTAATTAGCCGGTTTTATAGCAAAAATAACTATATTTTTGTTGATATTTTGCAGTTTTTGAATTTGACATATTAATTCTTTTTTTTAGGAAAAAGCAACTATTGGTGTTGTAATGTCGGTTTGTGTAATGGCTCCAGCTGGATATATTTTGATGAATATAGAGAACTACAAGAAGAGGGATTAATCTGATACACTTTACAGTGGCGTTTCTTCATGGCTTGATGTATATAAGTTTTTGTGAATATTGAAATGTTTCTTCTGTGATCTCATCTCACCTTAACGAGCTGTGAAATGCTGTGCATATTATAACCGAAACTCAAATTAGAACAAGTTAAAAATCATTGGGACACTACGCAAGAAAATTATTGCATTGACAAAGCTTTCATCAGTAGCATGACAATATTCTCGATTTGAAAATAAAAGTTAGTTATTATGATTATAGTTAATTATGTTATTTCTGTTTTAAATTGAGGCTAACTTCACTTGGACTGGAGAAAACATCTTTCAGGATATATTTTCATCAGGAGATAGTGTATTGCGATTCAGCTTGGAGCGAAACTCCTGTTTCAACGTTAAAGTTCTGGCTCATTCCACATTATTTACAGTCAAACCTTGTTTTAATGCCCCCCTTTAAAATGCCAAACTAACTTAACGCCAACATTTTTCATGATACAAATTTCCCAAGTTCAGTTCATTTCCTTAAAATTTAAACCTCTTTATAACGCCAAACTCGCTAAACAACGAATATTTTCTTGGTCCCGATGTTGGCGCTATAATGAGGTTTGACTTTATATACGACTTGTGGTTATCAGGTTATAATGAAATTTGTTTACAATGAAAAAATAACGATGTCCCCAGAGAATTGTTATAATGGGGTTTGACTAAGGACATAGTTGCAGCACTTGCATTGATGCTACATAAACCCAGAGGCTCTTGTTTGTTGTGCAGTAGATGAATCTCCCCAAGTTCACTAAAAAAAATTTCAGATGTATCTTTTGAAAGACACCTTTCCTCACAAATCATAAGAATTACCAATTTCATTTTTCAAATGATCACACCTGGAAAGATTTTCTAGTGATGCTCCCGAGTCTTATGATGACATGAGAAAAAAGTAAGCTAACCAAATGAAAAAATAACAAACATATCTCAAATGTTCTGGTTGCTTTAATTTCAATTTATAAATTATGACATGCATGCACAAAAAGGTTAGGGAGTAAGATTCCCCATCGTGGATATGATTATCTTTAATGAGTAATATTTGAGCATAATTTACTATAGAGGAGAAAAACATGTATATCTTCATTGCAGCTGTGAAATCACTCGTGAATGAAGTCAATTATTAAAAAATAGCAAGTTAGGGACTGGAATTTGTAGGCTGAAATTAATCCTCGGAGTCTCCATTGACAAGTGAGCAGCTTTGATTTAGGAAAACATTTAATTTGATATGATTTAGATTGAGCAGGGATATTTATACATGCAATTTCTCCTGTTATAATCATTCTAGGACATTATTAATGCAAGTCTGACATAGATGGAACAAAAATCAATTCAATCCACAAAATTAATCATTATTTAGATACAGTAGAGTACGTATGAGTCAGATATGAATTAGTCGGAATATGCTTGAGTCGGTATTGATTCTCGGATTCAATACTACCAAATTTTTTAAAACTCGGAATACATTTGAGTTGGATAAGAATTGCCGGTCCGAGCTGATCCAACTCGTGCGTACTCTACTGTACTTTCTCAAAGAATTTTGAAAATACTCCAGAGCAAAAGAGAATGAACCAAAAGCCCTTACCCATATCTAGAGTTTTCTCATCCTAATCCAGCACACTGTTTCAATACAATTGAGTTTTACAAAATATATAAAGATAACAAATAAATATTAACAGTAAATTGTATAACAATAAATAAGCAAAGAATTGGTCCACAAAATGACTTAGTAAGATCACAGATAAAAAAATCTAAGACTTGAAATCTGCATTTCATATGAAACCTTAAATTTTTCTAAACATCTTGAACAAAATGATATAATTTTTGCTGCTGCTTGTACCGGCATTGAAACTGCAAGTATTAGATACACCTGGAGCTATCTATTGGAGAGTACTTATATCATTATTATTAGATGATTGATGAACATCTACTTTCCCCAGTTAACAATAAAATACATGACAGATGATCATAACTTTGATAAAACAGACTACACATGATAATAAAACGAAACATGGGTATTTTTCATATCACACAAGGTAAAAATTTCATTACAAAATATATGAGATTCTTCTTTTAGCTACCTTTTCAAAAAGAAATCTAACATACAAAATGTATTACCTAACTGATTTATATAACTAAGCAATGAACTCTGAGCCCAAACATTACGAATATTTTTACTACATTTTTGCAATTGTGCATAATTTAATAACCAAGAGATTCATATTTCAGTATGTAATCTACTACCTCTACTTTCAATATGATTACCTCAGTACTTCATAAATAACTAACATAAATCAGCTGTATATCATATCATTATATATACATTGAAATAAATTACAAAATATGTACGCATAATATCAATAAAGATAATGTTCTAATTTTCACGAATTATAGTGTAACATAAATTTACTACACATAAAATATCAACAATAACTGGCACCAATGGATATGTTTAGATTTTTACTTTTACATACATGAATATCTCTGACATTGCCTCTGGTAACATTGGATTTTTCATATCCTCAAAATTCATCACATCAAATTTACACAATGTACCGATTGCAGCAAATGTCAGATACAATTTGTGGGTAGAATTTCATTTGAATAATTCTGACTTACACGCTGATTTAAGCTAGCGAATACAATTGAGAATCGGAATGTAACTAGAGTGTAAATTCAGTTTATACGCCTACTCAAAATTAGATGTATTTTTGACATACTCTATAGTCGCTAGAAAAGCTCCATTTGCGACAACATGTCCGCAAAAATTTGGCTAATCCGTTTGAAGCAGGAAGCATATGGCAATCAGATGAAAAAGATAGCGAACTAGCATCAGTCTTTTGTTGACCAGTTTTCACGATTTTTCTTCTTCAGCGAGAGTCGACTAAATGGATTCCTTAAGAAATGTTTGGGTAGAGACATGGTACTACTATGTGAAAGTTCGAGGTAAACTTGAATGTCATTCTCCAGTGACAACCAGCGAGATATCATCATTGAATCTGTAATAGATATCATACAGAAATTGTAATCTAATAATTCAATTGAGTTATAAAATTATTTCATATTAAAATGGATTAATTTTTTGTGCATGCATATTTATCTTACTAAAATGCCCCAATGAATGAAATATTTATCATCATTAAATTATTAGTGCAAATCAAACATAACATAGAATATAAATTTCATAACTGATTGTTAACTACACAGCATAATAATAGCATGGACACGTCACCAATGCAAAAAAAATCAATCTATACATCCCATCAAAGGTAGGTAGCATGGGGCATGTAAAAGGGAACTACAACTAATTAAGTAAATTGTGGTAAGTGTACTGTCATAGTTATATATTATGGTCATGAATCCAATCATGATTGCAAACTCTGAACCTGGAAGAATAACCTTTAAAACCATCTTTCTTTAAAGATGTGCAGAATAAGTGGAGAAATGAACACAGAGATATTGATTCTAATGATGCTTTCAATCCTTACTAATCTATTTGTTATTGTTACCTTCAGATTTTCTAATAGATTTAGAATCTGTAACAGAAATTACCACCAAAGAACTTGACATAAAAACCATGATTTTCTTACGCCCAATGAAAAAAAATCAATTACAGGGAATTGAAGCTATTGACGTGAGATCTTTAGGATTTCTAGATACATTTTAAACAATCTCCTCTTCCCATGCATGTGCAGTAGCTTCCAGGTCATAAAGTCAGTGTATGGCCCAAACCAATAACATGGGTTACCTACCATACAAATTAAACAGATTCTCTGAATTAGCATTAACAAACTCCTCTGTAATATTCAACCGATACAAGTTGATATGTCAAAACATCACAAACACAATGCATTTTTACATAAGTCACAGTCAAGGAGCAAATTTCTAATTACATGAATAGTAACACCAGATATTTACTCTCTTGCTTTAGTCTTGGAGTAAATAGAATCACTTACTGCAAGTTTCAACGAGGAAAGCCTACTGATTCCAGGGGCTATGAGGCCTTATTTCATGGTCATCCATTAAGTGTGGAATCATCTTTGGATGCAAGGACTTTGTATATAATAATGTCTCAAGAAGGGGAGTTATTTTACATCACTTGGTCACCTAGGAAGCCTGGGAGGCCCGAATGGCCTATAGAATTAAGACCTATCTGATGATGACTATTGCAGAAAATGCATCCAATAATTTTCCAACCAAATCTATCCCCCGGAACATTTTTCAATAAAACTTCATATAAGATATAGATAAGCTTACTTTCTAAGAAACAATAATTACTGGATCAAATTATAATTAAGCTATTACTTACCGGTAAAAAGATATTTCAAAGTGAAGCCCCTAGTTGCTACATGTTGGTTCTTGCTACTTGATTTAACATCAATAATCAGCAAAGTATCCTCAGGAAGTCCGCCACCTTTATCTGCCTAAAAAAACGAAATATATTCAGTGTTAGATGAAGCACAGAATTTTATATTCTATAAATACATTTAGTTTATATTCTAACTAGCTTTATACAGAAAGCATGAGTTTATCATAATGCAGTAAGAGAAACAGCAAATATAAACAAAAACATCTACACAAAACATATCGCAGGCAGAAAGCAGTGATTGAAATATACAATAAGAATTCTAATGAGCTATGTTTTATGTTTTGTAAATCAGTAAGTTATTTCTGGTGTAGAAAAATTGTGCATGAAGAAAATCTCTGAGAACATTACAGAAGATGGTTTCTTAATCATATGATCTAAAACAGTAGAATATGTAGCAGTGTTATCATATCAGATGAACTGTAAGTCTACAAATGTTTAGCAGAAATAAGGCCCAAGATATTATACCTTGTTTCGCATTTTCAGACCTGAGATAATGACATGTCAGGCCAGTGTGTATTTTTAGTAGATTATGATACATACACTTATTTCTTTTGACCTGACCAGGAAAGAGAAGCATGATTTTTTTTGGCCTAAAGGATGCCGAGATATATAGAAATGAAATTCATCCTCTACTATAACTTAACAATCCTTAATCATCATGGAAAATAGATCTATTGTCACATTTAATGAAAGAATTGCAAGCAAAATAACCAATGCTGAACAACACCACAGAAATTACCAGCCCACAGGCGTTTCCCTTCCATGGGATGCATCCAAAACTAGCTCGAGCAAGCTGTAGATCAAAATTATCATCATATTGAGTCTTGAAAGTAGCATTGAATTTAGCGGTATTGGCATGAAGCATCTTTAATAGTTAACTTAACAATTCATCAGAAAACCAAGTTTTAGAAGAATCATTCAACCACCATAACAAACCAGTATAAGAGTTTTAGCAAATGTTTTTGAGTCACTAGTAACTGGTTGATAATATTTCAAAATAAGTTAAAAGAGTGGAAGCATAAATCATGCCAAAGGCTATTCAAGAACAGCATAAGAAAGAAATGGTCATCTATAGATTCCGTTGAAGACTTGTTACAACTTTTTTGTAATTAATGGAATAATGGAACCTTTTCAGTTTCTCAGAATTGGAAGTTTGTAAGATCAGCGTTCGTTGTAACCAGGATCCAATGTATATTGATAAAATTTTCCCTGAAAGCGTAAGCAAAGCCCAACCAGGTGTCCCTTGATAAGTGCTAGTGACAGCCATGACAACTCACCTCGAAATCATAATGAAAAGAATATTCTCCATTCGAATCCTGTTTGCCCACATGTGTTTTTCCAAGTACACGCCCTGCAGAAAAGCGATTGGCTCGTTGGGCTTCAGTTCGACTACAAAAATGGATGAGTTTTAACAATTATATGACAATGTAAACAATTTTCCAGGCAAAATAAACTAAGCGAGATTGTGTTTAATCCAACCACCATTTTGTTTAGAGACACTCTATATTCTGTCGATCCTTGTACGAATATGCAAATTAGATACCTATCAATCCTCACTTTACAGTAAAGTGATCCTCTATTGGAATTGTCTCTAGCTCTCAGTCGTGTCAGTCGTCCTTTCACATCATAATATTTTCCAGGTCCAGGATCATTCAATTCAGCTAAGAAATAAACATATAAAGCATAAGATTAAAACAAAGTCAAGCATTTAAATGAAAGCCTAAGAAGCATAAATGAATGGCCATAATACATACTTTGAGAATTGAAAACTCCATTCAATGATGACGCCCTAAAAATAAAGCAAGTATCATTTAACAATCTGTCCAATATACACTGACAAAAATTCAAACGATGTACTGTTAACTTACGAGCCATTTCTTTTCAAAGTTGTTTCTTCACCACCTGATGACCCGATTGTTTTACGAAACAGACGGAATTTGCCCTTCTTATCAACATGAACATCTGAGTGAGCTCTGTTTAATGATGTAGTTTTTCGTTTTATTTCTGGACTATCAAGGATTTCACTGTGGCTTTTACTCTTACGATCTTTCTGTAAACAATAAACAACTAATCATAAATCTTTGGATAATGATATCATGGGATAGAATTGAACTTTCAGAACTTTGAAATTTTGAAATCAAATAACTAACATTAAAGTGCTGCTGTTGTTTTGATTAAATACAACTGTATCATTAGACAATACAATTTGTTATTGGAGCCAAAAAGTCTATTGATACTTTTCCCACAATATTGTGATAAATGTGTTTAAGATCTTTTAAGTGCTAGAAATAAAAAACAAAAGAAAACTGATGAATGTCATAAAAAAGTCAGCTTGTCAGTCAGTGAAAATAACTCAAAGCAAAGGTAAGCGGTTATTAAAGATTTAGTCTAGCCTTACCCCAGTGATTTCATCTAAAGGGTTGAAATCACCTATCTTATCTATGATTTCTTTTAAGAATGATGGAAATACAGATCCCTGTGAGAAATAACAAAATCATCATCATGCACATTTCTTAAAACCAACATCTTTTGAACAAGCGAACAGATTATAAATATATGTAAAACATGCATTGATTCAAGTCCTAGGATCCATAAAAAAAGAAATACTAAAAAGACGACCAGATGTGATGAGAAAATCAAAGGATGAAGCTATATAATCATGCCATGTCTAAAAGAGAAGAAATCATATTCCAACTTTTTTTAATCAAAAGATAGATAATGATGCATTTCCTTTAGTTGAATACTTAAGTTGACCAAAGGAAGATTTAAATATCTGATGTCAGAAAAAATTATTTTCCTATGATCAATTCCCATGATTATGATAAAGGCATGCATTGTGTCCTTCCACATCCAAGCGAGTAGGCAGAAAGACAAAACCAAATGGTGAAAAAGATCGATATTACCATTAAATTATTACCGACATGGCCATTATGGTCTTTATTATAAAAGGCATCGAAACTCTGCAATATTTGATAAGATGAAATCAAACATTAATAGAGATCTACGAGACACTGATATATATACTAATTGGAAATACTACTGAAATTAAGTTTAATAGAAAATAAACAAAAGCAAAAGATCAGCTCAGAGGACATTGAGGTGAATGACAATTGTGAAATGAAGAGATGAAATATGCCCGGTATGAATACCAAAATTAAAGATTAGGTTATAAAGTCTAGGATATGATCAAGAATCCGAAAACATGATACAAATAAAAGTTCTATAGCGGAGTAATTGTTAAGAAATTCTGAATTTTGGCCATGAATGACCGATTGAAATTCAGAGTTTTCAAAGCAAATCAACTGAGATGTTTTGATTGAAGCGTTGATTTAAAAGAAACAAAGAGTGCAAATCATCGACTTCTTTAAAGATAGTTTCTTCCTGCATCTTCAAGATAAGCAAATAGCAAATATATTCTCAAACACTGATGAGTTTTCAATGAAACAATGATCAATTTTTCAGGATAACAAAAGTGGAATATAGAGTGATTTAACAATGAAGTTGAAAAACAAAAGATATTGATTCATTTTAGACTTGTTATTCTGGCTTTAGGAATGTCAGAAGTATCATTTGGAAAGCAAAGCATAATAGATTGATAAATCGAATTGTAAAATATATCAGATTAAAGTTAAATGAAGCAAGATGATATACATTTTATTTGTGTGAGCCATAAAAGCCATCAAAGGATAAGATGGGAATGACATCAATATGATGTGTTGTGTGTATGTAACATAATAGGAAAAATAACTAATTACATTAGAGGGTGGCCTTGATATGGGCTGCTCTTGTTCAAACACCTAAAGAGAAATACCGATACATCAAAATATTCAGAAGTATGAGTAAAATGACTTATTGGATGAGTTACATGATAACTATTTTACTAAATCCAAATTATGTAGCCTAATTAAACAGAATGTAAAGCTAAATGACAATAAAATAGTTTTTACCTCATCTCCATCAATCTTGTCATCTTCTTCAAAGCTATCAATCTGTTTGATGCTTTCCTGAAAGATTATAAGATCAATGTACAAGTTGATTCTAGGGATTATGAAGTGCATTTCCATGTTGGGTTGAATTCTAGAAATAAACCTGCATATATTATCAATAAAGAAGCTTACTTTCATATCATCTTTCAGCACTTTTATGGCCAATTGTAATTGTCCAGTTTTGGCTTTTTGAAGAAGGTACCAACCAGGCTCTCCCTGCGAAGAAAATAGCCATCAAAACATTTCAAAGTTCTCTCTGTTCCTCTGAAGAAGCTATTTTGCCCGAGTGACAGAAATTTGCCAGAATGACCAAATGTACTTACAATTGTGGAGATTCTGCGAAGTTCATCTAAGGTTAGAGTTAATAATCCCAGAAAATCTTTCATGAATAATGGATCTCTATCCCACACAACCTAAAATACATAACACAACTAGAATATTCCAAAGATATGTGCTCAGTGAGAATTTGATAAGTGTAGCCTTCTCCTGTATGTGTTTAAATCAGAGAGTAAAATGATACACGTACAATTTCTAATGTCTCATCTTCTTTTGGTAGTTCCATAGTAACCCATTCATCCCAGACAGGGTTTAATGTTCTTTTCTTTACTGTTGTTTGAAACTTCTTTTCTTTCCCAATTTTCACCACACAGAATGGATCGCTTAGACCTGAATATGGAAACAGAAGTGAACAGGATTCAGATGAACATTCTGATGTACAGGAAGGAAGCAAGATAACATGAATGATTCAAAAAGGTGACTGAAGTCAACTTGCACATCAATATGCTCCTATTGGGACAGACATTACCATTTTTATCTTTTGCTACCAGGTCTTTAGCTTTGATTATGTTCAGTTCAAGAAGACCATGACCTGAAAGAAATTTTAGTATATAAATAAGTCAGGCTATAATATTGAGATTGAATACACAGGTACACAATATATTCTGAGAGTTACCCGCTCCTTGGAGTCCAGATGATAAAAGAATACTTCCAGCTTGGACATTCTGAAATAGATATACCAGTAAACTAGATAATGGATATTGGATAAGTGGCCAATGTTCATTAGGAGGGCTACTATTTCTTGTATTGATAGACTGATTAAGATGCTTAGTTGAAATACATGTATGTTTTCTCATAAGGAAATATAAAACTGGAGAAAAAGCTCATTAAAATGAATTCTACCACCCAAAAAACTTTACAAGCACACTGGAGATAAGAGAACATGCTTTTTCAACAAATTGAAACACAATTTGTTTTTCTAAACATATATAACTTTCTTACAAAAACATGCTCAGCAGTAACATAAGTAAGCATCAAACTACATGCTTAAAAACAAGAGCATTACAACTGCTGTGTATTACAGTTTTGTGGAACAAAGCACTAGTAAATGTGATGATTATGATGAATAAAAATTTACCATCACACCAACTCTATAACATTCCTGAATAAAAGCAATATTGTTGTCTCTTTTAGGCAAACTTAAGAATACTTTTGGAAAGTAAATTCCGTAAATATTCAAATATTTAAGTCCAGCACAACCAGGATGCAAATAAGATACAAATCATTTTTGTTTAGCACATGATAGTTTGGTCCGCTTCATGTCACATGAAACTGTTTCAAAATCTGTGCCCTTTAATTTAGTGTTACATTCACCCTTTTCCATTGTTTTAATAACCAGTGTGACAAAGTCAAAGCCAATTTCTTCCAATTTTGCTTATTTGAATTCAGTGACATACAGTCGACATTGGCCTCTGGATCTAGTATCAGCAAGGGAAACAATAGGTTGCACTGTCAATGGTAAATAATCCAATACAAAATAAACAGATTTTATACCTCAAATGAAATACAGTTTGGTTACCACATGATAAGAAACATTGTCATTTTGCCAAATAACAATCAAGATAAATGATTTAGTTTTGTGTTTATTTGCATCTGTTTGAGTTGGATTGAAGAAGGATTAACAAAGTTATCTGTTAAAAGAATTCAAAATAATAGAGAAAAAATATGGGACATGGGACATAGCCACAGACGATTGTGCATGATAAAACCTACCTGCAGAGTTTCACCCAACTCATCATTTTCATTTTCCGTCGCTCCATGAACATTCACTAGAATATACAAAAAAAGCTTATCATAACAACATATATTTGCTTTTAGTTAAAAGATGCTGTAGCTCCCATACCTTCCCCAAATTATCTAACATTTTGGTAAGCACAAAAATAAAACAGCTCTATATTGGAACCTCATAACAACGAACACTGACACAAAAAAATACAACAAACTGTTATTTCCGACTCAAATGAGAGAATACTATCAAAAGTCAGTCACAACAAACAAATTGGCAGGTCCTAGCAGGCTTGTTGTAATGAAGATTCACCGAAGCTGATAATCTAGGACAGACTTCACAACTTTCATTAAAAGTGGCATTTCAACAACACATTAGAAAATGTATGGAGGATTGGGGGACAAAAATGTAGGAAATGTTAGGAACATGAAAAGACAGATACAGTAACATCAAAAAGCACCCTAATGAATTTTGAGAAAGGCAGCATCAAAATGCTGAAGGTACTGCATCAGTATAAAGAGTGCACCAATGTGAAAGGAATCTGATTTCAGGTGATGAACACATGCCTTTCGATAGGATGATTTGACATGTTCATACATAGAAAAGGTAAAACAGCATGCAAGGGTTCATAAAATGGAACCAACAAACGAAGGACACAAACATCCACTAAATTCAAAATTAAACCACTTAAAGAGGGGTTCATGTTAAATGAAAGGTGATGATAACTGCTACAAAAAACTTTGTGACATTATGCATTTTATGTCAATAAAAGATCGGAAATGCAACCTCCAACATGAACATATGCATACTTACTTGATCTGTTATCAGAAAGTAAACCAGCAGTGCTCTCACTCCACTCATCTGGACACAATACATATATAGATGGGTGATAAGCTTTTACAAACACTGAACAGTGCAATATATTTTGTCTCGATATTTAGATTATGTACACCATGGTTAATTCACAGCCAATGTAAAAATGTAAGGAAATGTCACAAAAAGTTGTATATCTGACAAGAGGAATCATTTGGTAAAGAGGTATCATTTATCTATATTCTGTCATACAAAAAGTGTTATATCACACTTCGATCATATTCTATCATCAATTTCAGACAATTCAGGAACACTTTACGGGGTTATCTTTAAGGTGAGAAATAGATCTGATAAGACTAAAATTTGATAGTAAAGGGGCCCCTAACCCATGATGTCTCAAGGCTAACATAGAATAGTGGACATTTTAGACATTCAAATTCCATGCAGTAACACACCTACATTTTTTTATTCACAACTAAAAGTGATAACAAAATAAAAAATACATGTGAAATCATCTGGGAATAATTTACCTGATCGAGCAACACTGGTGACAGGTCGAAAAACACAAGATACTATTATTGATCCCAACGATTCATCATCAACTTTGCCAACGTTCAAAATGTTGTAACTGAGATTGAGAGTCTTATAAACAACATAAGGTTCTTCCTGAAATCAGTAAAAAGTGATCATCATTAACATTTTTGAGCTTTTGGTGCCAGCATACACTTCATCTGATACAAGAACATCAAAATTTTAGAGAAACATCAGACGCATGATTTCATTACATTACTTATTACACTAAGAAAGAATCTTTTCTCTACATCGATTTATTGATAACATAAGTAGAGCAAAAAATGTTACCGGTGATAAAGTGATATGTGTTGTGCCCATGAAATCATCATCACTGGCATCATAACCATCCCAATCATAGATGAGGAATGTTAAATCTGTCTGTGAAAAGAAATACAAAAACTTTACATAGAGTGCTGATGATAGAGACGCACTTCTGCTTGCTGATGTTGTTATAAAATTCAATTGGCTTCCGGAGACAGGCTTGGACCTGGGCTCACAACTACTACATGTGCCAGTAAGTAACCTCATTGGTAGGCTAATTTCCTACCATCAGCTGTAGTAAAATCATCAATTTCTCCTAAATCAAGACTTATTCGGTAGAAGATCCTTGAAATTTGTCCCTGGACAAAAACTTTAAAATTGCTTACCTTTGTGAAGTCATCCACAAAGAACTCAGCAGTCTCATCCCATTTCGGGTTTCTTGTGCAGTTGACAAAATTACTAGTTTTTACCTATTATGAAATAAGTGTTACACACGTAATAACAACAAAACATTTCACAGAGTACAAGTATAAATATAGCTGCAAAGCAGCGATAAAGAGTTTTATGCAAGTTGTTATCTAGGTCAAGAAGTAGATCAATAGGTTACAGACCACACAAGGTAACATTCTATGAAGTTTGATCAAAATTGATCCATAGATAAGAAAGTAGGTCAATAGGTCACATTAGTAGGTCAACACTATACGGGTCATTTACTGACCACAAACTGATTCTATATATCAAGTTTGATCATGATTGGGCCATAAATAAGTAGGTCAATAGGTAACGAAAGTAGGTCAAGACAATTTCTGCCATTTACTAATTACATAAGGATCTGATATATGAAGTTTATCATGATTACGCCATAAATAAATAAGTTGGTCAATAGGTCACGAAAGTAGGTCAAGACTATTTTGGTCATTTATTGACCACATTAGGATCCTATACATGAGTTTGATCATGATTGGGCCATAAATAAATAAGTAGGTCAATAGGTCACGAATGAAGGTCAAGACTATTTTGGTCATTTACTGACCACATGAGGATCCTATATATGAGTTTGATCATGATTGGATCGTTAATAAATAAGTAGGTCAAAAGTTCATGAAAGTAGGTCAAGCCTATTTTGGTCATTTACTGACCACATAAGGATCCTATATTTGATGTTAGATCAAAGACCAGTCAGTAGTATTTGAGATATTAGTAAAAATCATTTTTTTGAATTCATTCCTTTTCCCGCCTTCAGTTGAATAAATAGATCTGTGGCTCAGTTAATTTTCGGTCACTTCCAGGATACTGTGTACATTGCAACACAGTGTGTAAAACTGTGTTGCAATATAGGAGTATAAGTATTTACAGGCACTATGGGCAATGAGTGTTGTCGAATATTTCGTTGTATTGTGCTTTTCTGGAATAGTTGCAGTTATCAAACTCTCTTGTAGTTAAAAGAAGGATATATTCTGTGTAAATTAATATGCATATGGATATGATTCACTGTCAGTGAAGGTAGGAAAATCATCAAAAGCTTCGCCCATAAATGTAGGATAGGTTGTTATATACAGTGTCAGGTAAATTCACCCGGCCTTTCATGAATTCAAGGCTCCTAGTGTACAATCAGGGACCCTTGCCGAAAATTCCAATATTCAAATTGTGACATTTAAAAAAAACACCATGCCCTTAAGATTTCTTGCCAATCGGTGAAGAAATTAATCTTTTATTTACCATTTTGTGGTAGAAATATAATAATAAACATGGGAAAAACAATAGAGTTTTCTGTGAAAGCAGCAGTTAAACATACCCGCTTTCGATTAGCGAATAAAACAAAATATGGATCTGAGGTGCCTGTCCTGTCCATTGCTAGTAGATTTAATCCACCATGTACTGTCACATACATCACACCAGCAGTAGCTGTTCAAACAAACAAAACATTGAAAATAATATACAATGTAAATTTAGAGTGTGTAATAGTATATATTTCAGCAGATATTGTCTAAAAGGATGAATTTTGGATAAATTAAACTTGAAGTACAATATACGTAATAAAATAGCTAATATCATTATTCATACAGTACAGTTTATACAGCATTTGAATACCAAAGTTCAACATAAATCAGCATTCTATATCAAGTTGGTGTTAATGCGTTGCATAAATATGATCTATTCTATCTGTATAAAATTCATTTGAATGTATCTTAGGGCAATGACTCGAACTAAAAGTGCCCTCACGAGTAGAATTTCTATGGTAAAATAATATATAGTATTTTCGATCAACTCACAAGAACTATTATAATCAATATCAGTGTCTATTTTTGGCTCCATTTGTAAACTGAGTAGGTTCACTTCTTTCAATGGAGTATACTCCATCACAACTGTCAATTTGGTGTCCCTCTCTTTTGTAGTTTCAAGTTCAGCTTCAACTCTACAAGCAGATGACAGGTCACAAGATTTAGTATAAGACTTGCAACAAAAATCTCAATTTTGGCAGTTTTAAAGCAGTAAGTCACATAATGTGTTTGAACTTATTAATCATAAATATTTGGACTACTGGCAGTTCAAATCTATTAAGGCCACATCATATCACACACATGTTTGTGACGATCTTTTAGACAGGTTTGAAAAATCATTTTACTATTGATCCACTATATTTGTTACTAGTATTTATAGAATTTCAGCTAGTGATTTCAGATCACAACTGCTACCAATGCCTGAAATGGTTAGGTGAATATGCCAGTAGGGCCAAAACATACCTTCCACCAAGAAGATCATAGCTGCTAATCAATAAATCATAACTCATTAGGGTAACACTACTAAACATCCGCTTACACTTGGCTTTAATGAATAACTAAAAGACATAAAACATTGCCGAATAAGATATCTTCACCGATAACCTTGTCAAGATCACAGTGATTCATCAAAAATTACAAAAAGAAATTTTTTGCTGCACCACTGAGGCAAAATTAGAATGTAAATTCTTTAATTTTTCATGGTTTACAATACCTCAACAATTTATTTTTGATATCACAGATTTGGGAAAGAAGAACCGAATATAAGTGAAGCTACACAAACCAAGGCGGCTGCATACTAAGAACAATGTATGAACTTTGCCCATTGAGCCAGTTAAGTCAAAAATGAGTTTGAATGTACAGTGAATTACAAGTGGATTTCTTCTTATCACTACTTTCATTGAATAAGACAACTTACAAGGATATTTTGAGATAAGCCCATGCAAAATCTTCTTGCAGAGTATCAATATAATTGTAATTAAATATGTGTTTTTAATTCATAATGATTACAATGGCTATATTTTACTGATGGTACTAGAGTCAATTATTATGATTTATTAATTCAGTATTAACGTCTGTTAACATACAAATTTATATACAAAAATTTACAAATGATTCAATCATATATCAAGGATTATTGAACTGAACAAATTCTGGATGTCAACATGTTACCATAGGGGTCACGTTCAGGCTAATGTGAAACATGCACACCATGATGTGAGTGGCTTTGAATGATAGCATACCAAACTTACAATATGTTGCTGTGCTTTTCTATTTGCATGTATTTTAGATCAACTGGTCAAACTAAGTCATTTCCCACCAAAAAACTTCTTAACTGACAATCTCAAAGGATGCTCAAGTTAAAATGCTATATTTGGCATTTAGCAACCTGATCTATCAAGTTTGTTTTTCATGAAAATGCAGAGTGACAAAGTCTATTATAGACTGAAAACATGTGCTGGAACTGTGTGACAGCTGTCATGATGGTAAAATCAAAAAGAATTCAGTCACGGCAAAATTCAGAACCAATTTTCATGGTATCTTAAATCATTGTTTGACTCACCCGATCTTTTTTGTAATCATAAATAAGAAATGAACATGTTTCTTGCCATCCATGGTTACCCTGTGTTTCCTTTGTTTCATGAGTCTGATCATTGATGCTGACTTTACAGAAACGAATTTCTGAAATACCGTGCCCTGTAATGGAAAATATATCAATTTTAAGTTTTCCAATTTCACTTGAATATTTTATGAAAAGAGGACCTTTTCCATCCCAAAATAAAGAGCAAAATGAACTAAAAACACTTCATCGGATTAGTGGTCTAAACCAATTCAAATCATAGAATGATACATTAATCTGCCCAGAACCGGTGAGAACACATGTCACTGATGTAGAACATTTGTGTATTGTATGCACCAGGTGCAAAATTGAAAGTCCTTTAGGTATTATGATTGTTAAAAAACATAGTATTTTTGGTATTATGATTGTTAATACTACATTCAAACTACAATCCACACATCAACTTGACAATTCCAATTCATGCATGCTGATTGATTGCCCATGAACTTTAAATTGATAGTCGCCATCTTTGACAATTCTCACCGAATCACGTTTCTAATGAATATATCTTTTTTATCAAATGTTTTGTCATAAGTGTAAATCACAGTCAAAGTTCCTTGCAGATCGTTCATGGATCCAAATCAAACTGCTGTGCGGGGAGTGTAGATTGCTAAACTACAAATTGAGTGATATCAATTCCTATGACAATTTGTCAAAAATAATACCAGTAGAAATATAAAAAAGGGTGCACCTCATTATCCAAAAAGAACATACTACCAGGTAAATCAATATAGGATTTATTGATTGAAGATTTCATGCTGATATGGAAGAAACAGCACATAACCAGACAGCTAGGAATTCATGGATCAAGATTTTTCACTTTTCAGGATGGCTCATAGGTCATTTCCATGATTGTCTGTGTATAGCCTATGAGCTATACTGAAAAGCACTCAAGCCTAAAGTCTCTAAGGGTTTGACAGAGTTGATGGATGATTTTCATTGGTAAGACAAGATAACATAAAACGTGATGAGAAATAATTATTTTGTTCATGAAATCTATACCTTCAGTAGACTCATCAGACTTAGCTGAAAGAAGTAACGTACCATTGATAATATTGGTTGAATTCAAGAAAATGCATTACATTAGACTGCAAGTTATGCAAGAAAAGACGCATGATTTTTAAGTTAAATAAGTCATCATAGCCATAATGAGATAAGAAAGATGGCTTGATCATGGAAACTATGTCAAATCAAGATTTTAAAGTTATAGAAGTATATAAACAATCCCAAAATATACTTATAAGATACACCAATATTTCCTACCTGTAACTTTTGAAGAATCACCTTTAATTGTAACTGTCAGAACCCCTTCAGCTGTGAAGAAAATTAAAAATTGCATATATTTGATTAAGCCACTTGCAACTTGATCATAATCAACCAATCACACAATTTCGTTATTCAACATTAGGCCTTATATTTTCCAATCAAAACATAGTCAACATTAGATGAAGAGTGCACATTGTCATAGGTTGGCATCATTTATAATGTTCAATGTGGGAAAGTCGAGAGTTACTCTCAATCAGGAGTAGCTAACTTAGTCTCTCTTAAATTCATATGAAATAATCAGTGTCTATTTTGTCATTGCTTACCAAACATTCTAGTGGAATTACTATAAACAGGTCCCGTTGATTCTCTCATTTTTGTAAGATCTACTTCATATCGCCATGGGTCGACCATTGTCAACTGTAAAGCGTCAATGACAAAGTCGTGCAGCCAATTTTTCAATCCGGGAATATCACTAATCTGGAGTGCTTTTAGTACCTTTACAGAAAACCAAATCTTTGGCCTATATATAGAGATACAGGGGAAATGATTCATCATTAATCCTTAACAGGTGATAGGTAAATTGACATGAATAAGAACAATGGAAATGGTTACCCTAAATTTCATGGAAGACGACACAGTATAACACGATATAACTTTTGATAAATTATAAATTCTGAAGTATTTAATATTGTATACTAACTTTTCTGTGAAAGACACTGAGGCTTTGGCAATGTGTGGAAATGGAATGTTTTGATTAAAATGTAACATGATTTGCAGATGTCCAGATATATTCAAATTCTCTACCAGTATATCAGGACCAGTGCTCATTCTGTAAATTGACATTATTAAATTCAAACTAGATGTTGCGTTTGCCACGCGAACACATGTATATCCCCTGCAGGCAATGCACAAAAAAAAATCAAAATCAGCGCCCCCTAGTGGCATTATTGTATGAACACATTTCCTCCAAACATAACAGCTGACTGCATCCTTGCATGGGCTATAGTTTTGCAATTCATAGTTATGATGGAACATTGAAAGATTAAAAGATATAGTTAAACAGGGCTTATTTCATGTTTTCAGTACCCCCTGGTGGCATTATTGTAGACACATTTTCTTCAAACTTAACACCTGACTGCATCCTTGCAAGGACTACAGTTTTGTTATTCATTTTTATCATAGAACATTGATAGATTAGGCCTAATAGATATAGTTAAACAGGGCTTATTTCATGTTTTCAGCACCACCTGGTGGCATTATTGTGGAACGCATTGTCTCGAAACTTAAAACCCTATTGTATCCTTGCATGGACTACAGTTTTGCAATTCATTGTTATCATAGTACATTGATAGATTAATATATATAGTTAAACATGCCTTATTTCATGTTTTTGGTGCCCCCTGGTGGCATTATTGGAGACACATTTTCTCCAAACTTAACACCTGACTGCATCCTTGCATGGACTACAGTTTTGCATTTCATTGTTATCATAGAACATTGATAGATTAATATATATAGTTTAACTGGGCTTATTTCATGTTTTCAGCGCCCCCTGTTGCCATTATTATAAAACGCCCCCAAACTTTACACCTGACTGCATCCTTGTATGGACCACAGTTTCACACTTAATTGTTATAATAAAATAACAATAGTTCAAATGATATAGTTAAAATGGCCTATTTCATGTATTTAGCACCCCCTGGAAAACTAATATTGTTACAAATGATCTTAAAACATTTAAAATCTAGTTTATGTTGTTACTGACCATATTTTTGTAAATTATTGTTGTATCAAAATATTGATCATTTAAAATGTAGGCCCAAACCATCTTTTTGGTACCGTTTTTATTCAAATTTCACATCAACGGGGCTAATTTGCATTAGACACGCACAAATAAAAAAAACCATTCTTTATGATTTGACCCATCCCCCATGATAACTTCACATCAAGTTTTAAAAAAATCCTTGAGACAGGCTGAAAACTGATGTTTACTACACATTTCTACTCGCCAGAATCAGGACACATACAGCCGCTAGTCGGTCATTTTGCAATTATATGTCCCAATTTTGTTCATGTAGGTTCTTCCAAAATCGATTACTATAATACTTAAATAGAATCAAACACTCTAGCCATAGTTAATAGAATTTGGACAAAAAAGTGCCCAAAATTGATAATTTGGTAACAAAGATGGCCACCATTTGGCCATTTTTAATGTGATTTAATAGAATCAAACACTCTAGCCATAGTTAATAGAATTTGGACAAAAAAGTGCCCAAAATTTATAATTTTGTTAACAAAGATGGCCACACCATTTGGCCATTTTGAATGTGATTATCACCACCAACAATAAGGTTCATTTTCGGCCCACCACGGACCTATCATAAAAATTTCATGAATTTTTTTCAAACGATATTTGAGTTATCCCAAGTCCAAGCGGATGCGGACGAGGACGAGACGCAATCAAAACCATAATATCCCCTGCAGACTTCGTCGGTCCCGGGGATATAATAAACTTACTTTCATGCATAGATGAGTTTCTATTGAGGTTATTTGTCTCCCACAGTAGAATGGTTTTCAGGGTTATACTCATAAAACATCATAGACAATAATCAAAAGCAGGTAATTTATTTCAAAACATGTGGTAACCAGATGGTATGATTTTCTCCAAAACTACTGAATTTCAGATCAAATTAATGAATGACTGATAAAGTCAACAAATTTTACAAATCACTTTTTCAATGCAAACAACTATCCATCAGATTTAACTTTGATGTTTGTTATGTACATCAAGACATCTCTATGAAATACGCCTACACTACAGTCTGATTCAGCTGCAACTACCCTTTGGCACCAACAACAAAGAACAATAAATCATTCAATAAATGTTGCATAGTGATTTTTTCTATACAACAATTCCCTATCAACTGCGCCATGAATACAAATTCTCAATTAGTGAAGAAAAATTGAAATTTTGTCATTTCTGTCAGTATTAAAACCAAATTTAGAGGTACTGCTAGCTAATATTCAATAGTTGCAAAAGAAAATCTTTGATAGAAATGCAGTACCTTAAAGGTCTCAAAGACAAACATATCACATCTAAGGGTTAAATGCTAAGGTTATTCACCTGGCCAATTTTGTTTTCAGCAGCATCCGAAAATGTTCACAACAAATTCCAGCTTCAGTATCCAACACAATCTGATAACGATCCATGTTATGGAGTTCTTTTGGTGGTTGTCCAATGCTATACCACGATGCTTCTTTTCTACCCCCGGGTTGACCATCTGACACCTCAAAAACTCTGATTCGTTCTATATGAGGGCCATTATCACCAAATGTAAATGATTCTACTTTCACATCATCTGAAATAAAT
>JAYMFW010102091.1:0-10050 GCA_036785005.1 Tubulanus punctatus | reverse complement strand
TTATCGAAAATGCTACATACATATTTTATAGTCGTAAGAGCTCCCTAGGTCGCCTTCGGCGACCTGGAGGTCGCTACAAAGTAAAAATCAGGATAATAGCTCAATGCCATGACGAAAAAATTCCTTTAAAAAACTAGAAAAAGTAGAAAAACTAGAAAAAATCTTAAACTTTCCCCCACTTAACCTAGAGAGTTTTCGTAGAGATTTATCCCTGATACTGGTCAAAATAGCCAATTAAAGCGAATTGAAGATGGTGCCTCCTGACCATTATCGATACGGGCAACCAAATTCTTGGTTTGATAATAGCCCTTAGGTCGATGGTCCTAGATATTAAACATCTTCCAATTCTTGGTGTGATGATAGCCCTTATGTAGATAGACCTACATACCAAATATCAAGGCAATAGTGTAATGCATGATGAAAAAATCCTAAAAAAACTTGAAAACAGGTCAAAATATTTGATTTGAGGGTATTGAAGGGGGCGACGCCAGAGCATTATCGCTCTGGTGGTTACAATTCTTGCTGTGCTGATACCCTAGGGTATATAGTACTAGATAGCAAATATCAAGGCAATAGCTTATTGCATGACGAAAACTTCCTCAAAAAGGATTTCTGACACACGGGCGCCCCGACAGACGCCGGACGAAAACCGAACGCAATAGCCCGCTGGGACTAAAGTCCCAAGTTGGCTAAAAATCACAAAGAAAATTTTCATTCGGTAGACTCTGCCAATATAACGGTAGCCCCTGGGACCGGCAAAATTTTACCGTTTATACACGAACACCGGTATAGAGGTCAAACATTTTTTAGCTTTTTTAGTATACTGTATCTAAAAATATACTAAAAAATATTTTACTGGTTTGAGCGGATAACCGGTTACACAGGTTGGTTATCATTGCCATTTTAACTATGCACGGGGCTATCGCTGGTGGTAAGATAGAATTAACTCAGTCCTGGATTCAGCTGTGTAACTAGCACTTTAGTTTTGAACGCTGTGCGCTGCAGCTCTAAGAATAGCTGCAGTGACCCCAATTTACTGACTCATTATCTGTTACTGATGTATACAAGTATCATGCATAAAAACGTTGGCGGTTGATTTAAACGCAAGTTTTTCTTCTCCGTGCATCTCGTTGGGGGAGATTTTACCTCTAGGAAAATTGGATTTGACTGGCCAGACGTTTATCCTTATCCCACAAGTTTTTTTTTCATTGAATTTTTTGATTTTTTAGAATTGGAAAAATAAAACTGAAAGATTTTAAGATCTCGAATTCTAAACTCTGATTAGTGATTAAATTTATCAAATGTTATTATGAAATTATGCAACATTTAGGTAAAAACTAAATTCAGCTGATAAGTGGTGAAATTTCAATGAGTTTAGGAAATATTGAAAATTCAGTGGCTCAGACATTTATAGATTCATCGAATACAAGACAAAGCTTATTCCTTAACCGGTGGACCAAATTCAACAAAATTATATCAGAAAAATATGATTAGAATAATGCAGTATCCCATTAAGAATTTGAAAAAGTAAAAAAAAAATTTATTTGTCATTTGTTTCATGTAGTCATGCTATTATAAGCCACATACTCAGTTTAGTTGTCATTATCGCGGTTTTTACACACACATGTTCACAGTAATTAGCTGGTTGTCTGATTGATAAACTAAGTCATAGATGTGTGTACAAATTCATTATAGATGAGTAATTTTGTTTATCGCTCATATTGTTTGACAATAAAGTTGAAGTTGAAGAAGTAATATTTCGAATGAGGTTCAGCAAAAGACAACATCTATAGACCAGATTACAAAATTACGAAACTCAAAATATTCATTTTTACGCAATCCGAATTAATTCTAATTTATATTTAGTGTTTTTCAGACCCTTTTATGAAATCATTGCGACAGTATAAACGAATATTTTTTTTCTAGTATTATTTCTAAAACACTATTCTACGAAAACTACGTTCAAAGGAAATGCGTCAAGAAATTGCTTTTTCACCGTTAGTGTTGCAGTTCTGATATTTTCCATTGTCTGACAAATATTTCTCGATGTTTTCCACTACAGGGCCGAAATATTTCTGGTCATTCAATTACAATTCAGGATAATCACACATGATACTTTAGTAGATTATCCATCGCTCTTTCATCGACGCATTCAGATAATGATGATAAGTCTGCATTTTCCTCTTTTTTTGGTGGTGGACAGTGACAAAAGAATAGGATTAGGATTAGAGTCAGGGTGGAGACAATTTATTCGGTTCTTTAGGTTGGAGGGAGGTACACTCCGCGCACAGTGGTTTCACTTCTCTACTTTAATAACCACTACCGTTAGACGGATAGGGTTGCTGATGATATATCGCTAAACGAAGCACACTGATTGGCTATGAGATTATTTCAAAACAGCGCTTCTTAATGATTAATTTAAATAAGAGGGTGCCTTACATGGAAATCACGCCTAAGCAAAGTAAGTAGCGGTCGATACGATAGCCGAATTAAACACTGCAAAAACGAGTGTAGGGGAGGGGTTTCTTTGAACTCAACCACTTGGAGGGTTGCACATACTATCAACCAAAAGGGAGGGCACCATGATGCTAATCTTGCATCATGGCGCCCTCACTTAAATATTAAGTTAAAAAACCGCTCCACGGCCCCTGTTATACCGTATATAAGGTAACGATTGTTGGATAATACGCATATTTGGGGTTCACAACAAGGTTCGACTATTACAGTAGGACGAACATTTATTTCTTTCTAGGCTTAATCAAAGAGAAATGTGTGAATATCTTCATAGGAGACGAAGAATACGGTAAAATACGTCCTGGTTATCTAAACGAGCTGCTTCAATATCCAGAGACATTTATAGTGTCAGAAATATCACTGTCAAAATCATTGGATAATTACGAAAAACGGAGTCATCAAGTGAATAATGTGTTACAAGATATCAGAAAGAAGAGGGATTTAAAGGCTTTAAATGGCTGAAGGGTTAGAGGTATTTATTAACTTAAATATCATCGCAATGTTGAATTATTGAAATACAGTAAACCTCATATATTTATATGATGAACAATCTATCGATGTCGGTAAATTAGAGTGAATTTGTCGATTGTGGGATTTCTACAGTAAACCTTGTCTAATAGCTCCTGAACTATAAGATATAGAATAATGCTTCGAATTTAAATGTTGTAGATCTCAACAATCTGCGTCTAATCACATATGATACGACAGGGTTTGACTAACAGTACGGCCGTAACAACCCCTTCAATGCACCCCCAAAACACGTTATTGCTTATAGCTCCTGAACTATGAGAGATTGATAGACTGTGTCCAGACTTAAATGATGTAATATACCCATGTTACCTCTCATCTACATATTTGACCAAATGGGGCGGTATTGACCTACTTCCTTATCTATGGAGCAATTTTCATCAAACTTCAATAGTAGGTTCCTTGAGTGGACAGTATTTGCCTAGCAAAATTTTGACCTACTCCTTGACCTAATGACCTACTTCATTATTTATGGACCAATTTTGATTAAACATCATATACATGTTCTTTTTGTTCAGTAATTGCCTGTCAGCATGTTGACCTACTTTCTGACCCATTGACCTACTTCCTTATTAATGGACCAATTTTGATAAAACTTCATATACTGATTCCTGGTGTGGTCAGTAACATGTTGACCTACTTCTTGACCTACATTTCAACTTGCAGAAAACTCGTTATCGCTGCTTTGTAGCTTAAGTCTGATATTATGATTTAAATGGGGTGTATGCAGGAAATAACGGATCTAGCTTCAGACTGCTGTGTTCGGTTTAAATTCCGATGTTTTTTTTCCAATAATTTCTAAACACAGCAGAAAAAAACTGGTAAAACCTTGTGAGAAATTGATATCAATGATTAATGATTTGTAAAATAATGATAGGGCATTTTTGTGTTCTCTCTTCCCATTTTATGAAGGAATGATAATGAAACAATAAATAAACCAAAAAATACTAAGAAAATTGCAACATCCAATTAATTAATCGAAACGTATTGAAAATGTTTAACAGTCAAAAATAATTTACGCGTATATTTCTGACCTGATGTGGAATATCAGGATTGTTTTTCAGAGGAACCAGCTGAAAATGATTCTACATGTATTGAATGGATATTACAATTAGATCCCAAATTTGCCCTCAATGTATTTTACTGCGACTCTTTATGTAAAATATTTGAAAGCTGGTTTTCCTCATTTTATACGAAAATAGCGATTTGGATGATTTGTTTTGCTGATGTCCGTAAAATCGAAACTTAGTTAAGATTGGTTGGTCTCTGACCTAGGAAGGATCCTAGCATCAATCATAAAAAGCATTCAAAGGCTAAGTTCCCTGAGTACAGGATGGTACTGACGAATATATTCGATTTTTTAGTTCAATACTTTGCTACTTTACGTATTGTTCATTCAAATTGATAAACGTACAAGTAAGACCCCCCACCCTACATATCGACTGATATAGGGCTAAAAAACTTGACCCACGGGTAATATTGTAATAATTAGCGTTGATATGACGTCACTCACGCGCACGTCGCATTTTCCTGTGATTTTTTAATTATCATTTCATATCGATATTTAGATATAATTAATTACATGGAAAACAATGATTGAAAATTGATTTGAGCATTCTAACGATGTAACTCTAAGATTGAAAATAAGCGTGAGCAACTCTGAGTAGCCTACTTCAAGCACACATTGTTCGACACGATTGTTTCATGGGTGTGCAGCGTCGCAATTTCAAATGGGAATCCCCATATAATGTATATTTCTATAGACGCGGAACTTACTGCACTATCTATTTATTGCTATTCGAGACGTAGATCAGTCTACACACGAACCGGTTTTAGAGTATCAGGTCAAATACGAGCCTCGTTTTAAAGCTCCTATGAAGTTGTACATAGTGGATATAAACAGCCCCGCTACGCACGGGTGATTATTGCTCTTAATAAAAACTGTCTAAAATATGCTATACTAATGTCAAATATATCTCAATACAATAGAATGCCGTAAAAGACCCAGGACTAAAATATCATATAATTTTTCTCCTTAGTAAATGAGGTTTTATAACATATTTATCGGATTTAGTGAGTAAATTGTCCCATGATTTACAGTGACTTCCGATTTCATTTTGTGATCAGTTTTGTCTCTTGGATTCAAGTGGACTGAATTGACTATCTAATCGTGCAATAGGATGTTTTGTTTTAAAATATGGGTGTCTGGAAACTATAGGATGTTGAATGTGATCATTGATTGTTCGAACCAACTCAAAATAGTGGATCTGCAGGTTTTCCAAGAATTGCAGTCTGCATGATCTAACCTTTTCTAACCTAACAACCATTCCCTTCTCATATGTAGGGTTCAAATGAGTATGCACAGTTAATTACAGCTAAATTGCGTCTTAAAATCACGGAAATTATGGAAATTATTATGAAACTTTTAAGTTTGTAGGTCACGTCTTTGAACTGGATATTTCAAATGCTTCATTTTTAAAACAGACAAGCTTGGAAACCAAATGGTTGGCAATTGGACATCGCTGATTGGCCCACTTAGCAGGATCGTCTGCTAGTTCTTGGGGTTAGCAGTGTTAACCTGCAATTTTGTGGTTTCCTGGTCGTAGGAAATCGAGGCTGAGAAATCTAGAGCAATACTATCGGGTTACATTTTGCTCGTTCGTTCGAAGACTGGATGTAGAACCATCAAATTCACAACACCTCTATGTATAGTTCATGTGTTACACTGCCGGGCGATTTCAGGCGGTTCAGTTAATATAAGATTGCATAAAGTTTAACAAATCATTTATTTTCTTACCTCAGTTTGAAAGTCTGATCTGTAATATTAGAGAGATGATTTCACGAATTTATCGAAGTAGAACTTACTGAAAAAAGGAAAACATTTGTTACACATTTCAATAAACCTTCAGTTCTAATGACGAAAAAACAAAACACTTTTATATAGAGCTTTCTTACCTGATTTGTTTTCTGGAGTTTTTCTTCACGCCACCACCCACCCACCTCGCTTTCTTCCTGTCATATGACGACTTCCACGTCATTCGGAGGTACCCGGATATATCTTTCATTTTTTGTTGAAAGAAGAACATTTGTATAGGTCCAGGTTCTATCAAGCATAGCTCCCCTTAGGAATATAATCACGGTTTTGATTTTTTTTCAAAACACGTTTTAAAACGTGTTTTGAAAGGGATATAAAAACACGTTTTGAATACCTGCTTTTACAAAATGGATTTCTGCTTGAATAAGTGTTTTGAAACGAATACCCCGATATCTGATGATTCGCTTATTCATTATTTAGTACTTTAATGACTTATGAGACTATATTTATAAATGGGTGACAATACAGCATACTTCAGGCTGCGTAGGTGATTTTCGAAGAGCTCAAAGAATGGGTCAATTGAGCATTTATAAATAGGTATCAAGTTTTCAGTGTGAAAGTGGTTCATACTATTGCATTGTACATAAATTCTGAATAACCATTTTCAAATGAAAATTGTTTGATTACTTTGAGTCAGAAAATAGATTGTTATATATATCAATGAGTTAATACATTTTATTCATTTGAGCTGGATTTGCGTCTGTTGAACCTAAAATTAAAGTTTAGTGTAATATAGTAAAAATCCCACAATGAAGTAAAAAACAAAGTCCGAAATATGTAAAAATTCAAGAAATGTATTGAGCACGAAATACATACAGCATAGATACAACAAAGATTTGAAACTAGGATACAAGGATCTTGAAACGTAATATGATTTTAAACTGAAATTTAATACTAATTGGTTTAAAAAAGTAATATTTTGAAACCTGATATATACGGCAGTTTCAGTGTTACTGGTTAGGTTATATAAACAGCGCCTGTAACCCGATTATTTACGGTTTGAGGAGTCCATCTTTCAGAGAAGGTTACAAACGAATTTTCTGTTTCGGTAAGAAAAATGTCATCACTACTGACGGTAAGTTCTTATCACCAAATTATCATAAAACGATTTCGAGTTTTTTTTTATAACAGTTTGTAGATTAATCAATCACATACGAATTTCGATTCTACATGTGTTAGGTATTTACATTTTTTCTTGAAAATAGATTATATATTTTTAGAATCATTTTTCATAATAATCGGGTCGATACAAAATGACATAATGGAAACAGCAGGAGTGGAGTTTACCGATTGTGAATTAACAGGAAATTACAGACGACTGAAATCAGAAACTGAAATTGCAAGAAAATGTCGTTAATGTAAAATTCAAGAAATAAAAGTGTTCTTTGAAATTGGAGGATATGATAATTACTGGAAAATGAAAATTTCACCCGTTTGAAAATGCAGAAAACTGAATAATGAATGAATTATACGTTTTTCTGAATCGAGATATAATCCGTCTTTCATTAATCAATACTCATAAATAGTCAGAATTGACTCCATCTTACGTTTTCATATCGTAACAATAATAAGCTTAATTTGAATATCATAAAGTGTTTTTCCAATATAATCAGCGGCTTACATTTTACATCGAAAAGTCACGAATCGATGAATTTTCTCTAGTAGTTGAATGAGACTCGTTGACAACAATCAGCATGCATTCCCAAACGCAGCAATCAGCCAGTTACCAGAACCATTATTTCTCACTTATTCGAATATCTGCAACCATTCCGCACTCATACTACGACAAATATATCTAGATCTCACATCTCCTCGAAGATGAAATATTTTGATTCGTTTGTCTCAGATTCACCGTGTGTTATCAGCAATAGAAATGCTAAACATAGAGGGCATTGGTTCATGTTCGAATCCTGGAATTCTAAATTTTGTGATAATCTGTCGAATAAATGAAATGAATTTATATTTTAGTTCATCTTAAAAGTGGATTTTGACTATTTCAGTCTTCATGCAAGCAATCCCGACCACATATTTATATTGTATATAAAAGTTCAGTGATAGGGAATAAAAGATTGCCCCATCAAGAATTCTTGTCACATATTTCATTTGATGCCAATGGGGATCTTTTGATTTAATTTGTGTTCCATAAGTGATAATCAATTTGCTAAAAATGCATTTTTTTCTGGTTATCTATCAATTATTTATTGAATGAATCGGCGAATTGTAGTTAGGCCATTCCAAATCGATAATTCGTTACTCTTAACTACGTATTTCAAAACGTGACGAACGTGGGCAAATTATTTGTATCATCTTTTTTCCAAAATAATCCACGTCCATATCCTTAATCAATTACCAATTTTCCAGCAAATCAAAACAAAACACCATCAGAAGAATGACGTCACAAGTTGACCTACGCTTTAATGAGACAACACTTATGAAGTTTGAAGATTAGTTCAGTGTTTACCAACATAATCATTTTCTATATTTGCTCCTAACGCACCACTGGATTAAATGATTTCCACGCAAAAATTAGACACGGCCGCTAGGAATACAGTCGTTACACAGAGTAATTATGATAGCTCCTTTAGTCTATGTTATAAATTATCAAAAATATTATTCTACGAAGATAATCTGAAACCTGCTGTTGGTTTGGAAATCCAGAGAGATAACTCGGATGCAGTATTGCTATGAAACTATCGCTTTTATTCCAACTCGGAACTCCAAGTGGTATATGCTCGCATGGAGCTAAAACATACAATTCTGATTCTACATTTCACTGGTTATACATAACATAAAAATAAACATAATATGTACAGATGTTTTCACAAGTTGTCTATAGGCAGATGTTTGAGCAAGACACGATTAGTAAATCGGTGCATACTCCAGTCAAGTAAAGTCCATGCATACTCCAGTGAAAACTCATCCAGATCAGGGCCCAGTTTTATGTACAGGTTATAACTTTACTGCTAAACTCCTTATTCCTAGCAACAGTTGCTATGCAGACGATGTAAAACTATGGAAATACAGAACGCCCCCTTTTAAAATGCCAAACTCACTTAACGCCAACATTTTTCATGATACAAATTTCCCAATTTCAGTTCATTTCCTTAAAATCTAAACCTCTTTATACCGCCAAACTCGCTTAACGCCAGATATTTTCTTGGTCCTGATGTTGGCGCTATAACGAGGTTTGACTGTAACTGGATTTTCAAAACTTATCACGGAGTCATCCATCTTTATGGATGGCCCCCACTAACAATTAAGTTATTCAATGACTTTAAAACAAGCCCTAGGAATTTATTTTCCTTATCCGATTAATATCTAACTGTATAATCATATCGAGTCAATCTTGTTAAAGTCTTCACAAAAATGAATATCATTTCTTCCAAGTCATCAGAGTTGTCTGAAAACTGTGCAGGCTAGGATCCAGGGGGGTCTCTTCAAATCCAGAGTGCCTATTTCGTAGAAAAAAATCTTCAACCCGCATTGCCTTATCCACAGGGAGCTGTTGCACAAAGAGATACAGAAGACGAAAAGAAACTTTGTGTAAGCCAAAAAAAGTTTTACTCTATTTATAGGTGTAGTGGAGATTTTTTGGGCACCCACATTTTTGTTCGTCTTCTATATCTCTTCGTGCGACAGCTCCCTGTGGCCTTATCTAATCTAAATGAGTAGAAATGGGCACCTTGCTGAAAAAAAGAGGCACATTTTGTCGCATTCGATCACCCCATAAAAGGGCAGAAAATAATTCAAAAAGGCACTATAATAGGAAATTTTTCTTAAAAAAGGCACAATGATTTGGGCCCTATGGTATTTAACTGTGCACAGGATATTCAAGATATAATTTCCACCTGAAAATGATGTAAAAATGCATCTCAGCCTTCTAATTGTCTTAATTATTCTGGTATAAGAGACCCCAGACCGACCAGACAATCCGCCTAGAAAGTGCCTTTTCAGAAGACACAAAACCTTCAGATTTTACCCCCGGATCCTCCCCTGCTGGGTACCTCCATTTTGATGAACTGAATTTTATTTCTTTTGTAAATCACTACTTAGGCGAGGTTTACTAAGTTGATTTCAAACTGATTCAAATATAACTAAAATTAAATTACTTTTTAATTAATGATACCTTTATT
>JAYMFW010101869.1:0-10054 GCA_036785005.1 Tubulanus punctatus | reverse complement strand
TAATTGAATCACGCAATATTCAAAACGTTCATTGACCAGAAAATCTGTTTAACAGATGTACGATAAATATTTTGCATTAAGGCATCATGTGGCCCAAGCGATGCCTTGGAATTCCAGGATTTGAAAACTTTTTAAGGTCAGGTACCTCATCCCAAAGACTACGGGACCTCCTTACAGGGAGCGCGAATTACGAATTACGACCAGGGCAATTGCCAACGATGCCCTCAAAATAGCCTTGGTGTCCACCAAAATTAAGACAATTACTTCTGATGAGCCCTTTGAGTTAAATTAGAAATCAACTCTTCATTAACAATCCCATAACAATTTCGGCAAAAATCTCCTCTCCTCTAAATAGTGTAAGACATTACAAAAATGCTTTTCAACATATCTAACAGAAATTCTGCCTTTTCTCTATTAACCCAATGTGGTCCTATACTCTTCAAAAGTGCCAGACGACATAATTTCCCGCCCTTCAAAAACTGCTTCAAGCTCCCTGTGATGAACAGTCATTTGATAACAAGCCATATATGAACTTATTTCATATTTAGAAAATTTGAATTTCGATGAAGAGATAACCAGATTAAGATATAGATCAAGGGCAAAGACAGGTGCATGGAATATTACCCCGACACAAGACCAAATTACAAAAATGATTAGACCTAGAACTAAAAGCTTTTAATCCACCAAAAGGTTGCGACTAATTTGGAAAATCAAAACGCAGTTACTACATGACTTAATAACATATGAATAAGAACTCGTATATGATTACTATACGAGCAATTAATATAAAGTAAATTTGTGAGTCATTATCCTTTTCTATACTAATTGTTTTTCATTGCTTTCCTACTTTTGTCCATATCGCCCACTGATGATAAACCTTACCCTTTCCATCCAACTTTCGCATTATCAAAACCTAGCAATCAAGAACAACTTACCTTACAGACGAATACAGGATATTTGATAAGTAAACCAGCAATGTTCATAATATTTATTCATTTTCCAATGTTTAGTAAACACGCTGAAACATCGAAATTATGAATTTTCTGCGAATTTCGAAATACTAAATACCGATAATTATACGCACACGAGCTAGAAATATTTGAAACTCGTAACGAAGTGAAATTTCCGAACAGATGCTAACACCGTGAGGTTATACAAGCGAGTATACTACTGATCGAAGAGTAGAAAGGTTCTTATTAGTAAAGAGAAATTTAAGTCATCCTCTAATTGATTATAAGTACCAGAATGATCACAGATGAGAAACTTATACATCACACAAATCAGCTTAAATTTGGATACCGATTTTTTGAACGTAAGTTCAATGGCAAAGCGAATGGTTTCTGGAGAGTCCACTTATCAATATTTCTCCAGGTTTCAATGTTTCTCGAATACGCTGACCAAAGATGACTGATGAAAATCTTCATTGTTTGGAACGAATTATTTCTCATAATAAAATAACCTAAATCAAATATGCGAACCGGTATAGCCTTCGCGTGAACTCTGGATTCGCGACTAAACATTCCGAATAAAGATTATCTAATCGGTGTACATACGATTAAATACAACATACACCCACCTTTGTACCGATCGAAGAGCACCTTCTTGTCCACGTGTTTTAACGAAGCCAATACTTTTGATACGAAGAACGTTAATTTATCGGATGAACCTGCGCTCTATCCGGTATATATCGGTTCGACTGTGCACGAAGATCTGGCCACTCGGTCGCATGAGCTACGAGTTTTGTCGGCAGTTACGAGCGGCAACAGTAAGCATCATTTAGCAGGTGATACGCGTTCTCTCGCCTCGCGGTCGGGGAGCTGTAGTAACTATTTCCACGGCGTATTTCAGGTAGAAACTATCGACGGGAAGTTGGATCAATTGTTACGTTCAGCAAACCCCAGGTGGTTATCAGCCTCCACATTCTTTATGAAAAAGTATGCTGATATGTTTATGCATTATGTAATACGTTATTATTATTAGTAAAGGCAGTGCATATACCCTTGGAATCTGCATTATCCAAGGTTGCTTTTCATTCATAGAAATGCTTATGAATTGATTTTCTTTTGATTTGAAATTGAGTTCTTTTTACATCGATGAAAATATGAAATATAGAATCTACAACGAGTGGCAGGTGAGAACAGGATTTTCTATGACGAGTGAGGGGTTTCTCCTGACGAAAACCTGGAACGAGTCACAGAAAATCCTGTTCTCACCTACCACAAGTGGGAGATTTTATTTCTCCCCGACGTCATAATTTGACAATTTTACTATGATTTTATCGATTTATACCAATGCAGTGGGTGGACACATATTTTCGCAATGGTTTTCTCCAACTAAAAATGGTATAATTGGGGGTCGAGAAATAGCCGATCTCGGTTACTCGAGTAGTTAGTTCATCACTTACGGATTTGAGCTAAATTTGATAGAATCGATCATCTCAAAAAGCTGGCGTTAACTGGGTTATGTCATTATAAAGGTAGCGATATAAATGGGCTTTGGCCGTTTAGAAAATAAAGATATGGAAAAGGATTAGAATGAATGAATTTATTCAAATTCAATTTTACAAAGATTTTGACTTGGAAAAATGGGGAGGGGGCTTATTCAATAACAAGCCGATGATAAAGTTTCAGACAATTAACAATTTTTGAATCATTCATTCACCGAGGCAGACAAGTAATCTCTTTTTCACTTTATATTACACCCAGAAAACGTTTTCGGTCCGTTTTTCTCACGTCATTTTGATCTCAGTGCGGTTTTTGGGTCATCGGAAACATGTCTTGTTATAAGGAACACTTTGCGCTCAACAGGTGGAAATCGTGTCTGTACCCAGATATAAACTTTTATCTGATCGATCTTTTTATCTGATCGACGTGAAATATTTCAAGAATTCTTCGTAGATAGAAAAAATATCGATTCAATGTTATCCGTACAAGCCGATTGTATTTTCTTACGCGCCAAAGGCGGTTCTCGGTTTTAATCCTGAAACTTTATCGTTGTAATTTTATCAGAAGTCATAGATTAATCGTTAATCCATGACGAGAACCGTCAACAAAAAACATTAAAGGAAAATAACTCGGATATATGTAATGTAATGTGATATATTTCATCATCAAATGTACAATGACATTTATTCTATAGTTATCATTTATGATAACTGGACAGAGCCATACAGGCTGTATCCACATGCGATGACCAGGCACCTCGTGATGAAAAAGATAATCATATGCATTTAATGATAAATGATTAATGAGATTGAACCAGCATGGGAAAGAATTGTTCGTTAGGATTTATGAAATTTTGTTTCGAACTGTATATTTGTGAAAAGTGATTTATATATCTAACAGAAACTATAGATGGAGTGATTTATATCTTATTTTGAGTATGTTAAGGGTTGTTTCAAATTTCAAGTATAAGGGGATGTATATTGCCATAATGTGGGTTCTTTGCAGAGAAATGATCTGTTAAAAATCGTTGATTTATGGATCTTGACTTGTGTGGTCGTAAGAAATATATAGTCCCGTGTTATTTTAAATCACTGGATATGTCAGGGAGACCCTATTGACCGGTACAAATTTAAGAAAACCTCACGGCGAGTGACATATCATATACGAGCTATTAACATCGTAGACCTTCCCCAATGAAATACGCTATGTTTTTCACGCTTTTGGATTGCGCATTGCACCATGGACCAAAATTTTGTATGATCATCAACTCAGTAACAGAAAGTCAATTTTTTCTAGGTTAAATGGCTTAAAAATCTGTATTTTTGTGTCATTTTAATGCGACGATTCGCCTGCTTGTAGGATGGATCCGACATCTCAGAAGGTCGACGACTTCTTATCATCCTACTACGCTCCTTACGACAAAAACAATGATTGATTTAGTGTTCGACTTACGTAGTCTATATTTGGAAACTGCTGCTCTTAATGGGTAAAAATCATCGATCTCACCGTAAAAATCCATCTCACATCTGAACAAAATAGGGTAGGTCCGAAGCATCATTAGAAAGATTTCCTTGCCTTTGGTCAGTCTACAGTATCCACGAAAACCACCCCTTTCTGGCCTATCCACACATGGATTTTCACCAAGCGAACTCGGAAAAAGTCACCCCCTGCAAAAAAATCCTAGATCCGCCACTGTATCAAAACGCACTGACCCTCGGATAACTATCTTTTCGGCTGATTTATCAGGGGTGACTTGTCATTAAGTGGAGACCCGAGTTCAAAAACAAGTAGGCTATATATAACAAGGATTAATGACAAGTATAAAGGTCAAATATATCGGTTTTATCATATGTCTAAGTCTATGAACCTGGCCGTGGTTTTTAGTGGGTTTCATGGTATCAGAACTTAGTATCTTTCGTTCAGAAAATACTTTACTTTCAAACCGCAATTATTATTCTTGGGTTCTCTAATTGCTATCGCCTTTCAAAAACGAAGCATAAACTGAAAATAAAGATCGCGGTAAAAAGCAGCGTGAACGCCCGATGCGTTCCCACGTCAATCTAGCGCTGTAACCTTGACCTTGCAGGCAATGCAGTGCCGCAAAAATCCACGGAAGATTATTCTACTTGTTTCACTGATTTATCTAACGATCTCGAAATGGCTTATTGCTCTGTTCCGCTATTTTGTCAGAATGCCAACGACTACTACACCCTCCGCATTGAAATTCGTGTTTCTAATATTTCGATGAGAGTATTTTTACGAGAGAGCGAACTGAAGTTTCGAAAAAAGAAGTAGTAATATCAGCAAACTAAACTAGATAGTATACAAGTTTAGGGAGCATCGATTTTATAATAGACGAAATCGCGTTTATTCAATTTCAAAAAGAAATTTCTAAAATGATTGAGGGAAAATGCTTAATATAAGAATTCAATAAATCAAAAAGACAATGTTTCCTCCCGTCCCTTTGCAGAAGACCAACTATCGTAATCTAGAAAAAAAGCTTCGTTTCTTTGTTAAACCATCCATTATATTCTGTCTTTTATTCATCCCGTAGACTTTTCCATCTTTATCTATAACGCGACAAGAGGGGTGAACTTGAAATTGTAAATCCATGAAGAATTCGATACCAGATTGGTCGTTTTCGGCTATATAGATCGATATCTACAGTACACGGTGAAGATAATCTCTACTCTGTAAGAATACCTCTCTCCTTCTCTACACTCTAGATAGCTTCTCTTATCGACAACAGAGCTTTTAGAAGAAATATGTTGAGATATTTATTCTCGTGAGAAAGTTCAATCCCCAAGCGTCGGGGGTTCAACTTTCGTCGGTGGTTTTAAACCCCAGTTATCTTAATAACGATGAGGTGTTCAGGGGAAAGGAAAAGTGACCAAAGCCGGCATTCCAGCATGCAACAATAAAACCTCCTCGCGGGGGGAGGGGCTGGGGGCTAGTGTCCCGGATTTCCAACATTAGAAAACAGCTTTCCTGCATCTAAAAATCAGCTTTTCCCAGCCTTCGAAAACAGCCTTCGTGGATTCCTAACTCTAAAAATCAGCTTTTTAGAATTCCTGTTATTTAGACTGGGAATGCCTCATGATTCCTCGGGCAGGATTATCACACCATTAATATCTCTCACATTAAACCAAATTATTGTAGGCCTAGTCACAAAATTCGATGCATTAAGACATTTTCAGTTAAGTATCTTATTTTCTAAAACGCTGTTTATTTCTCTCACTTTCCCTCATCATTCGAGAAACACGTGGTGTAAATTCTACTCCGAAATCTGAAATTTTGAATCCAATGCGAGCAGATTGTCAAATTTCACTTAAAAATCGTCCAACAGCAAAATCAGTAATCCTGCGTCACGTTACAGCCACTATACCCCCTCCTCAATGGAAAGTCAGGCTAACCCACATAATGCTGCTGTTAAACCCGGGATGGATGTTCAAGCCAAAACATTGAGGGTCACTCTAGATACCAATGGTAACTAAAATCCAACATGAACTCTCCTGCTGCTATTTACCCACAGAAACACTCATTAACATTTTAGTTTTCAATTTGATGCATTTTTTATTTTAAGTCAAATTACCTAAAATTTTGGTTTTGTGAGATAACCTACTATCAGTAGCTCATACCCAAATGCGAAAAACTAAAAGAAAGAACTAAACAACGTAATCTGAAAATATATGTTCTAATGTTTGATCACGCAAAACAATTAATATTATATAATTGCTATAACACAGCTTATATCTTAGATTGAATGATCATCATATTTACAAATTCCTATTGGATGGATTCGATACATATATAGTTTGATAGGCAGTTGAAAAGATTATCCATAGTATTTATCCAATATATTCTCCGTTCACACGCGGGCCACCGCTCTTTTCCAGGATTTGATCGTGTGCATATTTTAACCGTCTAATTCCTTACGGAGGATTAGAAATAAAGGCGGATGGTATAGGAGGCTAATTTTCCCATGTCCTCATAGAACACTTAAGTCAGTGGCACACGGGGTGATTTTGGCAGAGCGCCAATAGCACACCGTGTGCGGATAAAAAAATGCAGCAAAAATCGCATACGGTGTGACCCTATAGCCTAAGCAATGCGTCTCACCGTTGGCGGGTGACGACTCCCGAGGAAGTAAGTGCTTTGTGAAAGGATAGCATAGCTTTTTTAGACAGCTTATGAGTGGAAAAATATATGTATGTAAATTGAGTGCTTAAGCTACTGACTATTTCCCGATTAAGTCAACATTAAATCTTTTGACTAACGTTGACCATATGTCGAACTAGCACATAAAGCGCCTGAACACGAGCTGCGCAGAATAAAGTCGATCCGTAGGACACAGTTGTTGTTAACTTACGGCTCTCATGTGACTCAGACCATCTGTTGTAACTTGTGAGTAATAACAACATTACGGTTAGGGCTACAAATATAATCTCTATATCAACTACTGATGTATTTTTCATTAAATCGTTCTTTTTATGTATTTTCATCCAGAAAACTCCGCTACAGCACCGTTCTTCACAATTCCGGAATTACATCGTTCTACCGATTTATTGTTTGGTTTATGGATTACCATTTTCTGGAATTGGTAGATCATACTCTCGTCGAAACAAACGAGGCATAATAGTATTCTTAAACCGGAATTGCGCTTTTTAAGTATTCATACTGCCGACACAATTTTTTACCCTCTTTTTATCCCATCACTATATGGAACTAGTTTTGATATCAAATATTCTACGCCATCATATTGGCTCACCGTTTCAGATTTGAATCGAACTACGAAAAATAAATGTGATTTTTTTTTAACTTTGATCGGCAAGCGGAGTCGGTGCAAACTGGTGCATAGTCGTTTCTTCAAATACCCATCACTCATAGCTTGCTACGATCAGGAAAATTACGATCGACTATATCTCATACGATCGCACATACTTTCTGCATTCATCTAATCGTGGGTCTATAACGGAAAAATGGTTGAATGGACCCATGAAAGCCATTGAAAGGTGTATTCTCAGTGCCAGTCAACAAAATAATATACCCCTCATATCAAAAAAGATCAGTATATATCTAAATAAAAAGGTCCCCTAACGTGTGATTTGCGATACAGCTAAAACAATGGCAGACAGTAGTAACGATAGGTCGTACGCGGATGAAGAAGTTCTCGAGGGCGCATTACACAAATGTCCAGAACAACAGTCCACATGGGAATACTTGGTACCAATTCGTCTACCGGGATAGCAATGAACCGCACAAAATCTTTGTATGACCCAATTATTGTCGTCTTGCCATACGTTGACAGTCTGGAAAAAATGAGAAATGATAAGTAGTGAATCGGAAACGACACTCTTCAAGGGCGGATACAGTATTCTCCAAAACGGAAAAAATGGCATGGGACCACAACTCTAAAAAGAGCGCATTGTGTCGTGAGGGGAGTCTTAACAAGATGCTATTCTAAGCAGTTGTGGGTCAATTTCATCCACATTCATGTAAACAAATACTATACCACAATATATTCTAATCAACAACTTTTTAGATGGATTTTTAAGCTTAATCAAATCAATTATGTATTCATATTTTGTTCATTTTCGAACAATAAAATGTTTGTCAAAATTTTTCATCTGATTTCTTTTAGGGAATCTTGATTTCCCTTTGGATCAGCCCTTGCTTTTCTTCGTGAATGGTTTATCTAAAGGTAGTCTCAGGTCGATAAGCAACGCGCCTAATTGTGTGGGCGATTCTTGATTCTCGACACCGATAAAAAACTGTCGATTCGGTCCGAGTATAGGAGGAAGGAGTCGCGTCGATTTTCGACCTATAAGTTACCCGAAACGTATAAAATCTATACATTTTAACATATTTCTAAAGCGGAATTCAATATTCTGTAAACGCTTATCGTATGCCTGTACACAAACTTTGTATTGTCGTTAAATGGTCGAAGAGACCAAACTCGACAATGGCAATGGAGTGATACTGGAACGTTTTGCAAGGGAATGTAAGACCATTATCATTTTGGGAAAACTACATAATTTCTGATTTTCATAAAATAGACAAGGACCATTTCGAATTGAAAAACAATTTTTTTGATAGGTATAGATATTTAATTTGTGATTTATTTGATTTTGAATACAGCGGTATCGCTAAGATTTCATTTATAACGTGCTTACCGCGCAATAGTGGGCTCTTCGACAATGTCCGTGCGGAACCCAATGAAGATCCGTGTCGTTGCGTTTCTCCGCACATGAAGTGATATTTTTCAAACCGTGTCTAAACGATTGTTGAGATGTTTTAATTATTTCTTCTGAGGTATCATTTCCGTAATGTGACGCAAAACAATGATAACACGATAACGTAAGCGATCCTATAGAAATAAAGAGAAATGATTCTATAAATAAGCGCCATGACGTGTGCCGATATCATGGTGGCTGATTCGGGACAACCCAGTAAAAAAAAATATTATCATTACAGAGAACGCACAAAATCAAATTTCCGTTTTTACGTGGTAGCAAAAACAAACTTTCGAACATACTTCGTTTTGGCGTGTAGATATTCGTTTTTGCTACCACGCAAAAATGAAATTTGATTTTGCTACCCAGCAAAAACGAATTATGTTCGTTTTTGTGCGTAGATATTTGTTTTTGCGAGATTTTGCGCCCGCGCAAAAAAGAAAGTTTGTTTTTGCAACCACTTAAAAACGAAAAATTGATTTTATGCGTTATCTGTAAGGATAATTTATTTTTTTACTGGGTTCGTCCGAATCAGCCACTATACTATATAGAACATACTAGGTGTTCATGTATATGTTCAAAGAGATAACAAAATGGAGAATTTTGTACTTATCTAAAGCGTCGTTGCGTATTACCAAATCGAATAAAATATTATTTTGACAAGGCGACCACAGTGAAATAATGGCGAAACAATTATTGTACTGGATATATTCGCTTTGAATCAGTATTTTGACTTTTTTGTCGGGGAGTTTATTCTTATGTTATTTCAGACTAAAGCGATCTGTTTTTCTTGAAAGGATGATAAACTAGAATTTACGCCGATAAACATTATTGCTTAGTGGCTATCTATTCTAACTTTGAATTTTGAATTCACATTACTTCAGACAAAATTTGTAAACCTTTGTGGCTCTTTTCGCTATAACCGATTATGATATTATTTGTGGCAGAAAATATGCTTTTCAGTTATTGTGTTTTTCACACCATTACTGTTTATCTTTTATAATGAAAGAAATGATGTAATGTCCAGTGCTTCAAATCCTGATGAACTATTCGACCGCTTACCTTTAACCATCAATACAACCAGAAATATAGAGATCTTGAGATTCAGATTCAGCAAATCCATGACGTTCCAAATTGATCTAACGAATCATAATCCAATTAAGCCGTTAACTTTGTTTTTTTGAAGGATAATCCCCAGGAACGATTCTAAAATGACAACATGTCGACAAGTACGCGTTTGAATTGTTGAAATATCTAGGAACGCCTGATTATATAGCTAATAGTGAGACCGCCGCACTGGAACATGTGCGAGTTAAATCCATAGAGGTCTTTATGAAATATGACAAACAATGATCGTTGTGTGTATGGGGAGCCGTT
>JAYMFW010101647.1:0-10056 GCA_036785005.1 Tubulanus punctatus | reverse complement strand
TCAAAGACCTCCCCCATTCTGAATATCCAACAAGATTGCAATGAGATATTAAATGCTTCTATATTATATTAATATGAGTTTCTGTATCTATATGAACTGTTACAAGTTACATACAATCCAGATTCCACATAAATTTCAAGGGTCCGAAGGAATTCAGTTTTAGCCAGTTTGATGACTGTAGTATACTGTCTAGGAGACTTAATGATGTATCACATTTAGATTTTTAAATCTTTATCAGTTTGAAACAATAATTGGACGATGATAACCTTGAAAGTTATGACACCGAAAATCATTCAGTGCAGTTATCATACAACAATTCATACTTTGAACTTTGACACTATCAAAAATAATGTCACTCATGTTCATTATGTAATCTGAAATGATGACGTACCTCGGCTACGGTATCAATATCCCACGGATTTATTGTACGAAGGTCTATAAGTTCGCAAGTAATATCAAATTTCTCCTCAGCCATATTAGCGACTTCTCGTAAAACATGAACTTGAGTACCCCAGGCGAGGAGCGTAACATCAGATCCTGAAAAAAATGTACGTCAGTGTTGATTGTGAGACATTTTCGAGTCCATCTAAGTGACTGTGCTTAACATAATGGAGAAAAATCTGTCAGGCAAAACGTACAGTTTCTTAGTCCACATTCCTGTACTTGGTTAATTGAGGAGACTCTGATGGGTGTCAAGACTGATAGGGTCTTTAGGCGAAATAAAGAACGATCCATGAGTGCAGGTATACCAGCTACTATACTAAATTCTAAGCTATATTGATGCACTTTGGCAAAAATATGTGATTAATTCTTCTATTCAGTCCATCAAATACAAATACAACCTAACTCACTAAATTTGGATCACTTGGGACTGGGAAATTTTGAACATATCAAGCTAAATCTGAATATGTGTAATAATTCCAATACAAATGACCAAAAGGGACTGGAATTTTAGTCTAAATTAAGTAACTGGTTCAACTGTGTAACACACGTGTCTTAAAATAGACTTGTAAATAATTCAATTGTGTTAACGGCCAAAATTACGCAATCTATACAGAATGACATTATATGCATAACCTTTATACATTGAAAACACTAGTAAAAAAAATTTCATGTACCCAATCACAGTTATTGCCACTTAAGTGGAAGTGGTTCTTTTTAAAAGCACTATCAAAAATATGTTTTACGCACCTTCTTTAAGTACTTCGGCTTTTTCTAAAGGTAAAGTGTAGTCCCCGATTGGTACTTCCTCCACAGCAGATCTATATAATACTTTTGGTTCAAAAAATATACAAGGATTTGGATCCCTGATACAACTAGTCAACAGACCCTTCGCTTGTATTGGACCCCTTGGTATAACGATCTGAAATAAAAAGTTTTCAAAATTTCAAATACGCAAATGTTTGTTAAGACTTCAGAAAGGATTTTGAATAACCAAACTATACACCATTTTCTACATTTGGAATAAGGCTTATAACAAAATTTCATGAAATTTTCAATTTCATTCTGATCTTCATCAATTATGAGGAATGGGATGAAAATGTAGATGGGAAATGGAGTTACTGTGTTAGATCACCTTGTAGCAGACGTGTTTGAATTAATTAGGGCCTCTTGTACAAGATGCCCCCTGCTGGCAAAGGACTATTGGAAAGTAAGTTCGTGCTTGGCTTATCAGGTTTTTATATTCCATTACTGTACACACATCCTGAGTCACAGTCTTAACATATCCAAAGAATTTGTGTACCGGTAATTAAAATTATTCATACCTTTATTCCAGGTGTGTGAGCAAAATGTGCTTCAGGACTTTGCGAATGATACAAGGCTCCGTGTCCTACTGCTCCACACGGGGCGCGAATGGTCAGTTTACCACAGTCGAATAAATCACCAGTTCTATACCGAAACTTGGCGACCTCGTTGACTATCTAAAAGTGGATAAACACAAACAATTCTCTATCAATCATCGAAATGAACTGAAGAATCATGAATATCGTGTACCTATTCAAGTGTCGTATTATTGATAACAATACCAAAGTTCAGCGAAAAACAAGGATTTACAGCACTTTTTTTCATTGAAACAAAGACAGTCTCACCATTAGATTTTGAGTACATTGATATACACATTTACTATTGTTAAACAATTGTTCATAGAAGATATGCAGATAAACTGGCAGGCTTTGTTTGCATATGAGAAACTGGTAAAAACTGGCGCATTTAAAAGTTTTATTTGGATAACTTGTGCTTCAAGGTCTAATTTATTCCTTGAGTTATATACTATTGGTCCTAGTCCATGTAAATTATTTCAAACAGTTTTCAAACTGTATAGATTTAAATAAGCTTACCTGATCAAATGCTGGAAATATGTAATCGGCAAACTGAATTTCAGCAATTGCTGTAGCTCCTGCAACTGCTACTCCACAACCAAACCCGACAATGCCTTGTTCACTAAGTGGCGTATTGAACACACGGTCTTTTCCTAACAAACATGACAAAATTCATTAGGAATACTGATGTGCACAGCATTTAGAAAGACCCTGCTAGAATTTTCCTGTAATTTTTGTGTCTTAAGATCTTACCAAATTTATCTTTAAGACCAATTGTACATCTGAACACACCACCAAATGCAACATCTTCACCAAAAATTACTGAATGAGAAGAAATTAAATGAATATCAAATTAGATAGCAATTGACTAAGCGAACATTCACTAATGAGAAATAGCCAACTACAAGATACCTTTCTGCGATACTGGTGGCTAATTGTTGAATAAAATAGAACTAACTGAATAATATCATACCTGCAGTTGGATCTGATGACAATGCATTGTCCATAGCATTGTTTAATGCTTGAAATAAGTTCATTCTGCTAGTTTCACCTGAAAATAAATGGGCAGTGAGTATTTCAGCATTGATTACAAATCTCTTGGATAATCTGTGCGAATTAAAACATATGAAATACTTCTATCATGTCTATTGTCACACAGGTGGCACAGAGCTGAGTATATGTCGAGCTATGTTCACATGGTGAAGCATTCATATGCTTCCAATTAATTTCATTCATCATAAAAAGGATTAATTCCGTGATGAAACAATTACTCTGTTCAAGAGATATACATAACACTGGTGATGAAATGATATTAAGAACACTGTAATATTTTATAAGTACAAGGGAAGAGAAAAAAACAAATGAGAGTCAAGAATCTGAATAGATACTGTATGGACCAGGACTATAATATTGATAGGCCCTAGCTGAAATAATTAGTTTTGTAACGCTCTTAACCAGAATGTATACCATTTTCAATAAGAAGGTTGTGTTAGGGTGATCTAAATTAGGTACTGACGATGTTTATTTGAAGTCTTTGATGATAATCCAATTTAAGATTAAATGATTCTTTGATTATTCTATAAAAACTATGTCTACTGTGTATAGGCTATAGGATTATTGATTTTAGATTTCCAAATGAAGGCCATGTATATGGTATTTTCACAGGATCGGTGGACATTTTTGCACTGAGAAAACATCCATATGAACAGCATGGGAAAAAAACTTACAATTACACTTGCCAGCACGACTAGTCTGAATTTCAGTTTCAGTCTCTGTCAGCTTTCGTCAAAGCTCACAGAGACTGAAATTCAGACTACAGAAAGACAGGCATAATTCCAGCCATGTGGCATAGCAATATGTAAAAAATCCATACCACAGTCTGAATTTCAGTGTCCATAAGCTTTGGAAGTGGCGAAATTAGGCTAGCGAAATGTAATTCAGACACTGCATTCAGACTAATCCATTCTGTAACCTAATGTCGCCATTATTTTCAGATATTCGACTGTATTTAATAGAGAAGATATAAATTCTTCCTGAGTGGCTTCTGATGATTATCGGGAAATTATTTCTGTTGCGGTAGCATTTGGAAAAAAGGAAACAATACAGATGCTTTACAAGGGGGTATTTTTCAAGAGTGCATTTGACTTTTTAACCTCCGTAATGTGGCGCCACCGAGCGGTTGCAGTTATCATAAATCCCTAAAATCAACAAATCTAGCCAATATCTACGTATTTACCTGCAGCATCCTGTGGAGATTCTGGCGTATAAGTGAAGTGCGAAGACATTCGCTGCGTATAGCTTTGTAGATTCCTCCATCGTAATTGGGAAAGTGCAAGTATTTTACATTTAGATGATGATTTTGACAAAAAATTGTTGAACAAGGGGGCTGCCATTTTATTGTAATGCCGCAGTGAATGAGTTATCAAATAAATACTATTTTTACGATATGCCATAAATCTTCATATTCTAATTCATAGATTTCAGACGAAATAATGACAAGCTTTTATTTGAGAAAATGTCAGCTCTTTTATCATTTGTTTTTATAACCATAATGATTTTTGTAATATTTTCATTTGCTGCATTTGTTTATGGTAAATGTCAAAATTCATTCACCTTTTTATGTTTCTGAGGTCTTCCTAAAGCAACAGGATGGCAGAACAGACCTCGATTGTTGAATATTATGCTGAACACGAAGGCTACAGATGTGGTTACTGTGGTCAGAGTAATTCAAATTATTCACACGGTAAGATTTTCTAGACACAAATAATAAGACTAATTCAATTAAATAGTGTCTTTCCTCTAAATAAAAGTGTTACGGAATCTATTGAGGTTTTAAAGTTGAAACTGTTTTGTAAATGATTTCCAGGTATGTGGGCACACACAATGACAGTACAAGATTATCAAGATCTCATTGATAGAGGATGGCGTAGGTGAGATTTCTGTACCTGGAAATGGTACCTAAATATTTGATACCAAATATTTTGCCTTCGAGTGATGCACTGTGACAGCTCATTTACTGGGAGTCCCATTAAGTGACTGAAGACAACAGATAATATTGGGTAACATATTATGGCCCAATAATTATAACACCTACAGATATCCTGCAAACTGCCTGATTCTTCCATTACTGCAGTGATAAAATACCCAGGACACCCCTACATAGGTGTTAACCCTTTGGCCGTTAGTTGGGCTAAAAAGTCGAAGGACTTTCGCTGTTAAGTTTTAACGCAAAACGTCCTTTGACTTTTTAGTTTTAATGGTTTTACAGGTATTTTTGTACAGGTAGTCATGTTTGGTGGATTTTTTAGGATTTAATTCAACAGACACAGCATCCGAGGTATCAGTCAGCAGCCAAAGGTTGTGTGATCCCCTTATCAAAACTGATCTGTATTTTTTTCAGGAGTGGACAATATGTCTACAAGCCAACTATGGATCGGACGTGTTGTCCACATTATACAATCCGATGCGATGCAATGAATTTCAAACTGAATAAGTCTCACAAGAAATTATTGAAGAAAAACAATAATATTATAAATTTCGGCCAATCAAAGGACAATCACAACACAGTTAAAGAGGATGAAGTTGATGGTGCTTGTGCTAGTAAAATTGATGGACCAACAGAATCTGGTGAAGAGAGATTGGAAATGAGTATAAGTAAAAAGTCTAAAGGCTCTCATAATCCAGGTATGCTGTTGAAATCAATTCCATTTTGGGTGAACAGGATAGTGTATCCACCCTCTGTAGATAGCTGAATATTCCAGACCAACCCTGATCATGTTAGATGGCAGGCATTCAGTCCCTCATGTCATTAATAGTAAAGATACATATACTATGTATTTATCTATGCCCTCCCTTGGGTGCCCCCTTTTCACTGCCCCTTGCTATGGTTATTGTATAACCAGGGCATAAGAAACAATATTGACATATGATCGAAAATGCCAATAATTTTATATGAAATCTATAATTCACCCAAAAACCCTGGTCAAAATTAAATAGTTTTTGGAATAGTAGTTTGGCCATGGCCGACCTCCTGATGTTGCTACCCCATAACTACCCCATTCAAGGTAAATATATGTAGCAGTAGGCCTCCTAGGCAAAATCAGCACAGTATCTGGTAGAAAAATGTTTCTTCAGAATAGGTTCTGACCCGATGTTCACTTTCATGTGTAAAGATTCGTGTAAAATTCTTAATCATTTCAAGACAGATATATATTTCTTCGTTATATTTCCAGGAGTTGGAGCTGATAGTAGTAAACCTCCGGCAAGAAAAGCAAAGATAATTAGAAAAGAAATGAAGAAAAAGAAGAAAAATGCGGATGCATCAAAAGTAATTTATCATGATATCTTTATAGTAAAAATGAATTAAGAATTCCTAAAGACCAAAGTTGTATAGAATGAATTTTATTTTACAGGAATTTGTATCCAAAAAAGAAATAGCTGGTGAGAAGTCTTTAGAAGATTATCTGAAAGAGATTATTGATGACCCAGCTCATAAACTTGAGGTATTTAGGAAATAACCACTTTTTAAAACTCTTTACTCACTATTTATTTCAAGTCATTCTTGTCATTGTAGTGGTTCAATGAAATGTAATAGAACCTTTCTAAAAGTTGAGTTTCTTGCTTTATTGTTAAATTATCTTCTTGTTTTATTGAATATGTATTTTGTTTCAAGATTAAGCTAGTACGTTCAAACCCGGCGGACGAAGAATTTGAGCATTCATTTAAGGAAACATATCAAGTGTATAAACGTTACCAAATGATCATTCACAATGACCCTCCATCGAAACCTTCTGAGCGTCAGTTTCGAAGATTTCTCGTCGACTCGCCGCTGCAGGTAGTTACTATTAAACCAATCTGTTGTAATCCATTGTGTTTTTGGTGTCTGTTCTGTAGATTAAGCTCATCCCTTCGAGCCCCAGGGACCAGCAGTTCCACGCCACGTTTCACGAATCGTATGCAGTTTTTAAGAAATATCAGATGACGATACACAAAGACTCCGAATCTGAATGCGACCTTGATTCGTTCATATCTTTCCTTGTTACTTCCCCTTTACAGGTACGGATACTGCCCTGATGATATCGTGTCTCTTGAAAGACTGTATTTAGGAAACTAAAAAAACTTTTTTCTACTTAAAGCACATCCCTGCATCTAGCGGAACCCCATTAGTACGATTAGTACTTCAAATGAAACCTTGGTTATATGATTACTATCATATGTCCCGGCAATGAGATGATATAGGTATATTCATTGTTGGATAATTCAAAACCCACTTGACACAACAAATTTTGATTTGACCCACAGAATTCGTACTAACGGGGTTCAACTGTAGTTCTAGAATCCATTTGATTAACTTTCATTAATGTTTTAATAAATTGATTACCGATAGATTTATCTTGAATGCTGGGAGATTTATTTAGAAATGAGGAGTCAATTATAACTACAATTTTGCATATATTTTAGAACCACTGAATGTTTAATGAAAGTCTATTCCGTGAAATATCAAAAGCTTTGAATTCTTAAATCACAAGGGACACAGATCTGCGCTGTTTAACAAAATGTGTAGCATGTATATAGTTATTAATGATACTGGGTTTTTACGTCCATCTTAGTTGAGATAAATTTTCATTATATCTCTGTTGTTCTTTTGAGTCTTAGCTGCCATGGTTGCTACATTTTTTCGAAAATTATTATAATATAATTTTTGGACAAAATGAGATATTTGATGCATTTTTCTCATGGCCACTGCAAGTTTTATTATTATTTCTACGGCTGTCATTACAACATTTTCAAGATTCATATGCAAATTGTTTCAGTGCATGATTGACTGATACCTCATTCCCTATTAGTAGTTCCATATGTTTAAGTCATCCAATTGCACAATTGTGAATCTGGCATGAAATTTGACTCAAAGGAATCAAATGAATGAAACTAATCGAGAGTTGAGAGTCATGTGGAATTTACATCTGTTTTTAGAACCGGGGTGGATCTAGAGTGGTTATCAACAGGAGAACAGTATTGGAAAAGGGCCATAATTATAAAAAGGGCACCATGCATGCATGCCAGGCTAGTCCCTCAGGCACTAAACATCAAGGGGTTTGGGGATGCCCAGAAAACTTGGAATTTCAATCCATGTTAATTCAGTTTCCTGAAAAATTTTCCTAAATTGTTTGAGTGACTTTTTCAAAAGGGCAGTAGCACATACTGCTATTGTTCTCATCTAAATCTGTTCAGATCTTTTTAATTATTAACCTTTTTGCATGAAATATAAATAGGATACGGCCGGGGCAGGGTCCAAGACAAATTTTGATCATATCCATATCATAAAACTTAAAAAAGAGTGTGATGCTGGTCATTCAATGTCCTAATCAATCACTAAAAATTAAATATATGACCACAAAAAAAAATATTATGACCCCGTCTCCTGACATAGGCGACCAAACCTGAAGCATCAAAATTGTAGTGATAAAACAGAATCAATTGTATTCGTATGAAGAAAACATTTTGAATTGAAATCATGGTTTCGAAATGATACAAGTCGATATCAATCTGGGAACCCACTTTTCAGATGAAATTTGTTGGGTGTAATATAAAGGTGCCTTTTGTATCTAGAAAAATATTTTAATAAATTGCTTTCATAAACTAATACTAATATTATATTTTGTTGATGAATCAAAACTTAATTCATTTTTGTGCTGTTATTAAATCAATAAATCTCAATTACGTCAAAATCCCGATATGTCATTACAGTATTTTCAATAGATACTTATCTCATTGTAGCCATTTTACAAAAACGAAGGTGGCGTTGAAAGTGGTTACGGGTCATTTCATCAACAGTACTGGCTCGACGGTAAACTGATCATAGTTGGAGTTATAGATATTCTACCAAAATGTGTGTCGTCTGTGTACCTTTATTATGATCCAGATGTTACATTCTTATCACCGGGAACATACTCTGCACTGCGGTAGGTTCTTTTTTACTTGTCGATTACGATGTTAGCAAAAATCCTCTTTATGTATTTTTGATGTTACTTAATCTGAAATGTGCTGACTAGGATATTTTTATTGAACTAGATTTCCTGAACTGAGAGTAAAATTTCCCTGAAATGGAATGTCGACAAAGCTGGTGTCACTTGTGCAAAATCTCACTACTACCTTTGTAAATCCTTTTGTTTCATTTGAGTGAAAATATGAATGAATGATGATAACTCATTGGAAAATTCCTTCAATGACCTATCATATTTCCTTGATAAGTCCTCAACCTGCACCCAGAACCATGTTGCTCATCTGAAATGCATCTCATCCTGATTTAATGATAAACCAATCATTTTGCTTTCATTAGTCCGCCTATAGGGTAATTTTCCCCCCTTTTTCAGTGAATTTTTTATGTGACATGTTTTTCCATCTTTTTCAGGGAACTCGCTTTTGTAAGGGAATTAAACAAGCAAGATCCAGATTTGACATTCTACTATCTAGGGTTTTATATTCATTCTTGTCCAAAAATGACGTACAAGGTCAGTTCACGTTTTAATACTCATCAATCGCATACATAAAGTATATACACTAGTATTATTGTTGTTCTGAATTCATAGAAATTCTAAAATAGTATCTTCAATATTTTCACAGGGGCAGTATGTTCCATCTTTCCTCTTATGTCCACAAGCATATACTTGGCACCCTATAGAGCAGTGTAAGCCGCTGTTAAACATAAATAAATATTCAAGCTTTGAAAAACCTGGAAAAGGTAAGTTAGAATAGAAATTACTACAATAACCATCTGTAATTGAACCATTGTTCCTAAAAGTGCATTGAACATTAAAGAAAAATCCCATCCTGTAAAGTCTGTCAAATGGTTGCTGGATTTTTATTTCTGTATCATACGGGTAGCTAGCTAGTGTCATTGATCTTTTAAATATCAGCTGCTGGAAATTAATGGGCAGCACACTTTGATAGTCTATTCAACCCACTCTCGGTAATGACTTTCCCTTTGATAATTCTTGGAAAAAGAACTATAATAGCTCAAAATTTTTATAAACTTTAAAAACGATCCGTGAAAAAAATGTCTGTCTGCACTTCTGATTTTACTTCCTTTTAAAGTAAGAATTTTCTGAAAAAGAACCATTTTCCCCCTTAAAAATTTGAAATCTGCTCAACAGCATTAACGTTATTCTGTATTGTGGACGTGTTTTTTTCAAACGTGTGGGTGTTCACATCGTTTTATATTCTGGCTAAATATAAA
>JAYMFW010101536.1:0-10057 GCA_036785005.1 Tubulanus punctatus | reverse complement strand
AGCATTATGCGTCGCCATTGTCTGATTTTACTAACCCATAAACCGACTTTCCGGGACATTTTCTATAGCTTTTAACCGTTTGAACATTGCCAATACATCAGGCTTCTGGTCTAACTTCTTCTTCACTGTCCGTATGAACTCAAAGAGATCTACGCCAACCAAGGCGTCAGGTTTCTTCAGTACTGGTTCCATAGCATAAATGACAAGGACTGGCGAAAAACCGAGAGAAGTCAGTCTATTCTAAAACAAACTCAAACTATAAAGAGCAACCACCGTTTCTGACAACAGCTTAAAGTAAATCATCATAAAACACAATTCTTCACACCAGGTAGCTACTTAGCTTAATAATCACAAATTATTTCATTGATAAATTATTTCCAAATTATAATACAGAACCAACCAGACATTCCGTTGAAAACCCCGACTAGAAGGTTAGGACGGTAGCCCAAGATCAATAATATCCACAGTGAACAAAAAAATCGATGAACCTGGTCAGCCGACCTAACCATCTAGCCAGAATGACAAGCCACGACAAACGAGCCATAATGAGCCTGCGTTTGGATGTACATAGTCTGTCCGCTCGTAATACTATGAGCAAATGTTTCTCAGAGACCATATGCGGTAGCAACTTGAAACTTTGTACACCTATTCTGGGTATGGAGAGATTGATCGAGTTTGATTTTTTCCCGATCGGTGGTACAGTGACGCCACCATAGACTAATATGCGAAAAAAGGAGCAACTGTTTCTCGGAGTTGAATCGACTAGCGGATCTGAAATTATGTATGTCACCATCATTTGGTGTCCCATCAATCAATATTTTTTAGATTAAATGCCTGGTGGTACCACCACGCCCCGCATTTTTTTAAATTGAAAATATTTGTAGAAGTACGAACCTGAATTGTGTGTATATATTAAGGGTCATTAGTTGTTACTATATCACGTGTTGTATGAATTGGTTGATTAAACCATCAAAATTAAGTTCTATATTTCTACCTTCGGATGCTTCTACTAATTTGAAAATCGATATACACATTCTATCATGTCAGTTGTACAATAAGACAAAAAATCAGAACAATCGGATGACAGGGGCACAACCATAGACCAATATGTGAAAAATTAATGAGCAACTGTTTTCAGGGACCATATGAGTAAGAGACTTGAAATTTTGTACACTCATTAGGGGTATGGGGGATTGATCGAGTTTGATTTTTTCCCGATCAGTGGCACAGTGGCGCCACCGTAGACTTATATGCGAAAAAAAGGAACAACTGTTTCTCGGAGTTGGATCGACAAGCAGATCTGAAATTATGTATGTCACCATCATTATGTATGCCACATGTGGCGCCGCCACCCCTCACTTTTTTGAAAATATTTCTACACGTTTCGTATGGCACATAGTGACCTAAAATGTTGTGTGTGTATTAACGGTCATTAGTTGTTGCAATATCACAAGTTTTGTATGAATTGTTTGATAAGTGGTGCCCCCTGGTGACCCTTAAACCAATAATAAACCTATACGAACAATATTATTGCTACGTGCCTTTCTAAATTAATTGTCTCACGGGCTTTCTTGTATCAAATATATTGGAGGAGGGAATTTTAAAAATTAAATTTGCGAAATGTTGTATGGAAAACCCGGATTTTGGACTGAGTAGCCAATGTCATGTCCGAATCCGAGTTTTAAGTTAGCAGCATTAAATCAGCTTTCATTTAGGTTAAAACCTCGTGTGGGCACTTAGCCAAATTTCAAGAGAAGGTCATACCATGACCTAAATGGACTCACACAGGCTTTAAACTCGGCATTTATATTGTCTGTTGGCCATATGGATGCAAAAATTACAATGTAATCCATAGTTGCACTCTGAAATGGCATTTTGAAATCAGAACGCGTTAGAATACAGGGAAATATTGTGGTTTACCGGCAAATGCTTTACATTCAATTCAATTCAATTTGATATATTTAAGACGCAATAAGTCACATTCACGTAAAAAATCGACATACTTTTGTAAATATGTTAAATTAGGAGAGAAATAAAATCTTCAACTTGTCGTAGCTGAGACAAGATTTTTTTTGTGGCTCGTTTCAGGTTCCTCCCTCACTCGTCAGCAGAAAATCTAGTTCTCGGCTACCACTCGATAGATTTTATATTGCTCATAGCATGCAACTAATTATTTTGCAGCAATAAGAAATTTGAGCAAAAATACATTTTCATAATGAATCAAGACCCTCTCCAAGTGACATCTGCTGGTTTAGTTCAGCAAGTTCCCCATTATGATTTGCCATCAAGTGAGTTGTGTTGCTGCCCATATAATAAACAGTGAACAAATCTGAATTTACCGAGGCAGGAAAATGACCAACTGTAAATAAATGATTTCAAAATAACATTCAAATTTCCTTTACCAACGATCTATTCAGTATTTAACTTTCATATGCTGCCCGAACGATGACTTAAGGTTTTTTATGGATTTGATTATATTTGATATAGGTCAAGTCCCCCAAAAAAAGGTCTAATTCGTTTAGCTTATTATAAGAAATGAGGAATTTTCAATATCTCAAATAGAGGTACGGTTCCAAACCCCAATTAATCATTAATTTCAGGCGACGACTGTGCAATCATGGAAGCAAGAAGAATACCTGCTAAGTATTGGCGTAAATTGGACATGGCTCTCTTCATATCATCGAAATTACGGGATGATTGGAATCAACAACATGAAAGTAATTCTGATGCTGACCTAGATGAAGCAGTCGCTGTGAACCTAGTTGGAAAGGTACGTGAGATCTAATTGATTATAAGAAGTTAGGACATATCCATGGATGTTGGTTGGCTGAAACGGTTGTCTTTAAAACTCTGAACGTAATCCGGAATTGCGAAGTTTGAATGTACAGCCCATTTTCGCAGTTTTTGTTCATTCCTTGATATAAGTTGAATCTTACTGTACGTAATCTACTTTGTATTCAAGCGTTGCAAATATTCGCGCCTTTTTTAGATTTCATGGAGCCATAAGAAAAGGCCCATTAATTTACATCATTTGTGTTTTTTATCTTTGTTGATATTCAGTTGAACGAAGTTTTCAGTCATGAAGAGATGAATGGTACGGACATTGATTTCAACATGGTCACCGTCAAAACGCTGTCCGATTCGGAATCGGTATGTTTCTTACACGAATGAATACCTGTACTGTATCTATTGAGGATCCAATAGATCTTGTGATTCAATATGACAAAATATCTGTTGGTTAGCTAAATGGTTGCTTGGTCAAACATGTAAACAAATATTTACGATGAAAGTCTACCACGTGATCAATCATGCGTACAAAGAAAATTGCTTTGTCCGTAATTCGAGTCAGTGTAAGGCTTAAATGCAACTGTTGGATTAAACGAAATAGGAAGAATATTGACTAAAGTATCGATATCAAACTTAATTCACATCACATTTTATTATTATTTCACACATCTTATTTATATCACCAAATAAATTGTCTGTGCTTCTATAGTACGACCGCACATTTATTCGTTGAAGATATCAGCTACCTTTAAAAGTAACACCACTTTTGTCTAAATTTTCCAGTGCCCTTCGATCAAATGTCTTACCTGCACATAAAATAAAATAAACGACCTTAGATCAGAAATAAGTTCAAGAAAGTATTATATCTCGCCTACACGTTCTTGCTTATACCGGTGTTCTATAGTAGTGAGTTAGCAAACTGTCACACAGTGCTAACCTCATGCGGTAAATAACCGTTGTGCAACCACTGGATTTCCCTTATCTGGTAGGCCTACTGATTTGGGGACGACATATAATGTTTGCCAAAACCCATTGTCACAACAATTTCAACTGTAACATGTTGACAGTTATACGGTAAATAAAGTGAATAGCGACAAGAGATTAACCATCCCTCAATTTGTACTTCCTTTGGTTCGAAAACGATTGATTTTAAGTTTTCTTCCTAGCAAGCAATCCTCGACGGTACATCTAATTTCAACGACAATGGTCATGGTTCTGCGGGGGTTGCTTCGTTCTGCGAATATTCGAAGATTTTGGCTGGTCAACACTCGGGCAAACCATGGGATATGGCTTGGTACTTGTTTCAGTAAGTTAACCCATCTAGAATAGAATGCATCAAATAGAATGCATCTTCAAGTAGTTTGTCATACCTTTTGAATTCTTAAAATTCTGGGAAATACATTTTCTTCAATTCAAAGATAACATATAAATCAAAAGACAATCCATATGTTTAATGATTTTATTAAATGATTAGGCAGCAGAAAACAATTTTCGTAAATTGATCCCAATAAACAAGTGCAGGTCTATGCCATAATATTTTGTTTTCAATTATGTTCTAGCGTGTAGAAATATAGAATCTACAACGAGTGGTTGCTGGGAACTAGATTTTCTGCTGACGAGTCAGGGTTTTTCTCCTTCACGAGGCTCTGCCTGAAACGAGTCACAGAAAATCTTGTTCCCAGCTACCACGAGTGGAAGATTTTATTTCTCCCATAATTTGACATTTTACTTACGATTTTACTACAGTTTTACGAGAATTGGACCGAATAATGCTGTGTAGAACTCTGCTAATTAAGAAATAGTGCAGTATTGTTATGCAAAATGATATATCCTCGAGTAAATCAAATCGAGTAAAATTGATTTTATTTGCATTGGGGATTTTTTTATGTGCTATGGCTATCAGCCAAATGATCATAGTGAGAACGAATCACATCGAACGCGTACTACTCGACTTAAGAGGTTGGACGAATATTTCCGCATCGTCCATCTCGCACTACTAGTGACGTAATTATGGGAGAATTGTATTTTCAGTGAGAGTGAAAATGTGACTGGAGGTGCAGCAGGTAGGTTATTCGCTAATAAACTTATCTTAAAGGAATATATAATGGACAAGCTTTAAACAGTTATGGTACATCATACTTTATCTACATATGGTACATCATATATTAACAACAACGCCTTACGTTATATACGCAGGAAAATAACTTGATGGTCCAAAGGCAAGGATACATTGCATGCTGTAGCGTGCTCTTTACGACCCTCTAACCTAAACCCTTGCTTATAAGTTGATATAATGTACAGACTTTGATCAGATTTCACATTATATATTTTCAGGTGTAACGCGGTCGATTGGAAGTGTCTGCAAAAGTGACCCAGTGTATAACTGTGGAATAATCAAAGGAAACCCTAACAAAGAATGGGCTGTATACGATAAGCTATTCGCCCATGAAATTGGTCATTTGTAAGTTTCTGAAACCTGCACTACAGTGTGGGTTCATATGTCGAAGAGTGCTGGTTCTTATGTAATACATAAAAATGAGACTTTTTATGATAACTAACTAATCACTTGGGCCTTGTATGACCATGCTCCGCTGACATGCTGGGGTGGAAGTGTTTGAGAAAGGAACTGATGCAGAGTATGAATTATGCCTATATATAGAATGTAAGGACATATAAGTTTTTCTCGATACACATTGCCATGTACAGCTAAAAATAACGCAAACATAAATGCCACCTACCAGACACAACAGCAACCGAAGGAACATTAAGCCAATTACAGTAAATTGACTCTTTAACGATTTTACTGTTTCAGAACCATTTTATTGAAATTTTGTGCTATGCACCACATATAGTTTTTGAGATAATATAAACCAAATATCATGCCTCTTGAGCACAGAACAAATGCACTAAATCGCAAACTCCGATATCATATAAGGTTTTTTCCCGACGGAATTCCTGATAATAAGTCATAGCTTGTCTCATCATTTTATTTCATTGTGTCTATTCTCATATTCTCGGCGCAGTGATTTCAGTGTATGCGTATCTACTCAAGAGTCGTACAAGTTTCTGTTGTTGCTTGAAGCACGATTACAAATGAATGATAATAATTACAATATGTGAAAAAAGATAAGCAAAAACATGTAGAATGCAATTTATCCAATAATGTTTGGTCGGATGTCTTTAAGCCATGCAAACGGCCTCTAAACGCCTGATGTTAACGTTCAAAACATATCATTGTCTTCTATTTGCAGGTTAGGATTTTTTCATCCCAATGTCAGTTGCAAAGAAGGAATAATGACAGCACCTGGCCGTTTTTTCACATGGTCTTCTTGCATCAAAGAATCTGCTGAACAGATTTTCCGGTAGAGCATATTAATATTCAGTTCAAACGTTCATCATCGACAAAAGAGCAACGTACGGCATTGCCCGGGATCAATTACTATGTGTCTATCTGGAACAATAGTGAACAGAACCTATTTAGTATTCATTGAGTCTCTACATTGGTTACACGAACCTGGAACATGTTATAGCCTCAGATACCCGAATTTACTCAGATGATTTACCATATCGCTGTAATTCTTAAGGTTTATGATATTCTGTCGCAAAAGGAATTCGAATGGAAGGAAATGTCTTATATTCAACACAAATTAATGAATAAAGATTGTTTCCATTTTTCAGAAACGATTGGATCTATCCATGCATGGAATACCAATGTGGACAGATGCCACAGCCGACTGTCATTCCTGGAAGTGTAAACGATGATGACCGAATAGTACTGGACAGTTTGTGCCAGAAATATATGTCAGAAGGAAAAGTTTGGAAATTCGGTGCACCTAAATGGGCCGAAGGAATAGCTGATGGGAAATATACAATTAATCAGGTTTTGTGGGATAATCCGGAATGGGTGAGTTAGACTTAAACGAAAGACACAATTATTCTAGTTGACCAAATAAGAAAAGTCCCACGGGTTTGATGATTTGTACCAACTCTTGTGCCGGTTTATTCTGGTATAAATTTTGCTCTGTGGGTGTTTAACTTGACTTTTCTCAAAAACTTTGGTGATACTCACATAATGGGAAATCGCACTCATATTGTATTGTGGAAGCTGTTCATAGAACCTGTGTGTACCATTGCATTTATGAAATATTGATGATGTGATCAGAATTGTCTTCCGCATTGGGGAATCTGATCAATCTGATCAAAAGTGAAATTTGCATATACAACCCAAGCCATCCAGAATATCTCATTTTACATTGTTTTTAAGGTCATCTTCCAAAAAGGTTACCTACTCCCTAGACTCACAGAAAATGCCCATGAAGTTTCCTTTTTCAATTAATCGGGTGAACCCAACACAATCTTGCCTTTTCCTTCTTGTTACGGTGGCATTTGTACGCCGAGCAACCAATTACAATATTTCACCATCATCAGAATGTATACTGATCTGAAATTGTCCCATATGGTTAATGAATTTACCATATCAATGTGGAGCACTGGTGCCGGATTATCGTTACCGTTGCTTTTTGATGTTTTACGCATCTATGTGTACTGTAAAATAGACTGAACGATATTTACTTATTTGATTCACGTAAAATGCATTCTGTCAATGTTTTAGTGGTTGGCTGAAAACGTTTGCAAGGGGATACCGTGTGTAGCTGATAGCGGATCGGCCTCAGGCCTAACATCGTGGAGGATGAGGGGGCAATCATGCGGAGTAAATAAGGTACTGCTTCAGTGAGATAAATTTTATCAACCCAAATACTTTTCATTGTTACTAACATTGTTTTTCACCCCCTGTTGTATGCAAGCATATACATTGTGACCGTATAAACGGAGGTACTATGATATCCTTATGAATTGGTTCCTTTTGATAATATGATAATATAATGCTTCTAAAGTTCCATTCCTAAATATTCACACCACACGGAGTAACGCCGTAATACTCGGACCTTAGGAGATACAAACTAGAAATAACTAGACATAGAACTACGTTAAATGATACATATCTCATGTTTTTGAAAAAGTTTGCGTACTAGCAACGGCCACGCAATGGAATTTAGCCCCGGCTTTATTTGCTCGGGACAAACATTTTTCACGGAACCTGATTTGGCTCGGCACAAATATCGCTCATGTAATCACTCGCTACAAGTCTAACTCCAAATTCGTGGCGTATCAACCCTTCCGGAAGTCAGACTTTACCGGCACTTCAAGGAGTTCATGAAAAAACCAATTTATCCAACAAGATGATCAGACTATCGGTCAGTGGGCGACATAGTCAAAAAGTTGTGGACAGCATACAACAAAGTTGTTGACAATAATGAAAGATCGGGAAGAGCACAGATATCGATGCCTTATTTCAGCTAGAGAATATGTGATCCACTCCCCCTCCGCCCTTTTCAATCGACCAAATGTATTTTCGATGACGACTATTGCTCTTCTAAGCCTATAAACAAAATGTGTTGTTCTCTAGTGGTCATAGCATTACTTGGCATGGTTTCACGAGCCAAGGACTCCGACAATAAGTGGTAGAACATTAATAAGAGTTTCCAACGCCAGAGGCAGAAACTCTAATTATCATTCGCGTGTTTATTAAAGTTCTGCTTTTCAGCAGAAAACTCGATTGTTATACCCTTGTTTATTAGAGTTTTCTGCTATTCAGCAGAAAAAAATACTACTGACCGGTCTTTGATAAAACTTCATACATAGGATCCTTATGTGTTCAGAAATTGACCAGTATAGTGTTGACCTATTGACCTACTTATTTATTTATGGGCCAATCATGATCAAACTTCATATATAGGATCTGTATGCGGTCAGTAAATAACCGGTATTGTTTTGACCTACTTTCGTGAAATATTGACCTGCTTATCTATTGATAGCCCAAGCACGATCAAGTGTCTAATCAATAAGCGAAAATGCAACTATAGCAGATGTGCAGAAAACTCTTCCAGGTATATTTATAATTATTATTCTTCCACACACAAATCTTACAAAAGTGAATCTCCTTCAATTCTTAACCGATCGCCACAGAATTTTTGCAATACATTCGATCAATTATATCACACAAACTGTAATAAGGTTTTTGAAAAAGGTCCCCGTTCGTTTTCTAGAAAGCGTTGAAATTCTAATCATAGTTCATTTTCAAAACGATAGATGGAGCTATCGTGTTTTTAATGTGGGGAAAAGTTATAAATTCAAATGTGATAATTGAGTTTTTACTTATATCTCAAATACTGCTGACTAGTATAGTGATGGCTTACTTCTGTAACCTTTTGACCTACTTATTTATTTATGGCCTAATCAGGATTAAACTTCATATATAGGATCCGTATGTGGTCAGAAATTGACCACTATAGTGTTGTCCTAATTTCGTGACTTTTTGACCTACTTATTCATTTATGGCCCAGTCATAATCAAACTTTATATATAGGATTTGTATGTTGTCAGAAATTAACCAGTATAGTGTTGACCTACTTATTGACCTTTTTACCTACTTATTTATTTATGGCCCAATCATGATCAAACTTCATGTATAGGATCTGTGTGGGGTCAGTAAGCAACATATCCTAGTACCCCTATTATTGAAATGCGTGTGAAGGTATTTTCACAATATAAACATCTAAAAATGCAAGGATATATAAGTTGACGTGATAATTAGATGTTTGAATATGAGTTGAAATATTGTATTTTCAGACATGCCAATCGGAAAACAATGGAGAATCAGAAGTCTCAGTAAGTGTTTGACTATATTCTTTATTCGAATAATGGAAAATATTTACAAATTAAAGATAATATGGCCAAGGTCCGACATCGTACTTTTTGTTGCCAAGATCTGCTTTTCGTTCAATGTGTTCCATTGTTTTATCCCCCGGACCGACGAAGTATACGCGATAACTCAAATACCGTTTAAAATAAATTCATGAAATTTTTATGAGAGGTCTATGGTGGGCCAAGGATCGACCCTATTGTTTGTGGTGGTGATCAGATTCAAAATGGCCGAATGGCGGCCATCTTTGTTACCAAATTATCGATTTTGGGCACTTTTTCGTCCAAATTCCATTAACCATGGCTAGAGTGTTTGATTTTATTAAAGTATTATAGTGATAAATATTGGAAGAACCTACATGAAAAAAATTGGGGCATATAATTGCAAAATGGCCGCACACTTTCAGTAATGCTGCCACTTTAATTTTGCGCAGAGAGCTCGCTGCAGAATGTATAAATAGGATGATCCCTGGATCCTGGCACGAGTCAGTACTTCTGGTTTTTTGAT
>JAYMFW010101314.1:0-10067 GCA_036785005.1 Tubulanus punctatus | reverse complement strand
AACTGATGAGATGAAACAACAATGTTTTTCAGGTTGCATTTAATTGCAATACAATTTTATTTTCTAAATTCTATTCTTTTATGATTATTTTTGTAAAATAAAGAGTAATAAACAATAATCATTCACAATATTTACAATTTACGGCGCACACCTTTGTCGCCATTCTACATATCATCACTTCATCTCAATGATCTTTACTCATCACCGTAAAGGTGTGCGGTGACACCCGGAGCCGATTTCATCGTATCATCGTATGAAATCAAAGTCATTTGATATTTTCGCTTGCGATGAGGCAAAGTGTGCGCCAGGCTTTAGTTTGGCTGGTTGTTCATTTTAGACTGTATACTGCGGTCTCATCACACTTTCAATGTGACATTGATTCATATTGGGGAGAGTGAGAAGTATAGGTCGGTCATTGTGCTCATTTCAGTCTTTTCAGTTGAAATGTAAATTCATAGATCTATAACACTCAATCCCGTGTGAACTCTCCACCTATCATCTCCCTGACTTGGCCCTGCTGATAGAGAGCTCTTTGCTTATTGGCTACGACTGAAATCCGGTCGCCGATCGGGTCACCGACGCTACCACGATCCGTCGCAGGTGCGTTCATGTCGAAATCAATCGCCTTTGGATTTGTCGGCGATTCCAACCAAATTCGTCGGCGACGATAAGATTTTCGTCGGCGATCGGATCGTAGTGCGACCTGAACTTAGCTTAACCTGCCACGTTGTCGAAATGGCTATTATGTTAAACCGAATATACTGGTTCATAAAAACGCCTTAAATCTCCGTGAATACTCGTGTCATACTAGTTTCAGTGTCATAGTTATGTAAATTACATAAGTGGTCAGCCACTTTAAAATATTCATTCCTGTACATACCATAGACCTAGTCACAGCGTTAGCAAATTGTTTCTGTAAGTATTTCAGTATTTCATATTTGTTTTTTTGGATATGTTGCTATTATATGTTTCAGTAATTCTATACTATGTTAAATCTATCTGTTTTGTAGAAAAGGCATTAAAGCTTTGAAGCATGGTGATAATAGATTAGGATCGAATATTAAAAGACATTATAGATTATGCCCATCTTAGAACTTTTTGTCTGACACACTTTCGAGGAATCAATCGTCATAGGAAATATATAAAAGGACTAGGGATTCGAGGATACGTATTTCGAGGACACCATTTTTTCCTTTAAACAGCCATAGAAGTAAACAAACGATTCTAGATGTTATATTGAGTTCAATCGATACACACATAAACAGACCAATGATAACGGTTGAAACTTGGAGTAATATACCGTAGGTGGAGAGACAACGCAACGCATTTGTGATATACTATGATAGCAGCGAGGCTTGAACTCGCTGGCAACTCGCCAGCACTCGCTGGGTTGATTCGAACTCGAAAACAACACTGCGCACTCGAAACTCGCTTAGACGACTCATGCACACTTTGTATCAAAATAGATGCGCACACGAAACGTGCATTTTGATAGCAAAAAATTAAAAATCGGTCGATATTTAAAGATTTCACGCCAAAATCAGATATTTGTTTATTTAAAAATTGCTTTAAAAAAATATGACTTACTCCCCAGACAACACCAGATTATGTGCGAAAGATGTTCTAAACAACAAGAATTTCTACCTAAAGAAAATGTAAGGACCATTTGTGTGGCAACCAATGGCAATCTTTGTACACAGGTAGGGCATGGTGCAAGGTACATCCCTATTTAAAATGAGCATGATGCGCTTAAAGTTACGACCATCGGGGGGGGGGGGGGCACTTAAAACGACGTTCGCGTGATACAGCCTCTAAATCTCGATCAATTTTGTTCAAACTCTGTACACAGGTAGAGCATGATGCAAGGTAGATCTTTGTTAAGATATACTTGATTTGCTTGAAGTTATGACCACCAGGGGGAGCCACTTAAAAATGAAATTAGCACGATAGGGCCTCCGAAACTCGATCGATTTTATTGAAACTTTGTACACAGGTAGGGCATAATCAAAGGGAGCGGGGGCATACGAGGTGTTTCAACTCATCTAGTTACAAAATAGATCACTTTCTTTGTATCTGTAGTTATATCCCTCGGACAAAGTCAGGGATATATTGGTTTTCGCAGCGTTCGTCCGCGTCCTCGTGGACTTCCCGTGAGCGCAACTCAAAAACTGATCAATATAATTTCATGACATTTTCATAGTAGGTGTATGGTGGTATGAAGAGGATCCCTATTATTTTTGGTAATTATCCGATCCAAGATGGCTGAATGGCAGCCATATTTGTTTCCGGAATTGTACATTTTAGCCAATAACTGAAAAACTGGAGATAATTTCATGAAATGTTTGGTGTATGGTGGTACGAAGAGGAAATCTATTGATTTTGTTTTTTCTCCGATCAAAGATGGCTGAATGGCGACCATATCTTACTTGTTTCCGGAATTGTACATTTTATCTAATAGCTGAAAAACTGATGGAGATAATTTCATGAAATTTTCATGGCAGGTGTATGGTGGTATGAAGAGAAGGCCTATTGATTTTGGTATTTTTATGATCCAAGGTGGTATGAAGGAATATCTAAAAGACAGGTCCTTGATTCTGTATTTAATTTCACATTAGTATATACTATCTGAAAGAGTTTATGAATATACCAAAATTATGAGTTAAGTAGTTTAATGTAAGCCTTTTTAATGAAAATATAAACCAAAATGTATGAAACATATTAGGCACAGTTTCACTTCTTTTAAATGAATCAATAAATTTTAACCAATTTGTGAAAATAGAATATTCAAACATTTGGATGAGCCGGATTTATACGAAAAAGGTTTTTCATACACATCTCTAACTTTGAGCTGTCTGGTGTAGTTTAACGTGATGTTCTCTTGATCTCTTAACTTAGAATGACAGTGTTGATTACATAGAACCATAGAAAAGTTGAAGAAACTTCTTCAGTATGGTGTGATCTGACCCAGTTAGATAATCATGAGATGTGGGCTATCTTAACATGTAAGATAAAAATCTCAGTTAGTGTGGTCAAGCATCTGTTGCTACCTACTCAAAAATTCAAGTGAAATGCTATTTCCTATCATTGATGCTATAAACAAGAAAACTAACTTAAAAAGTTTCGAACAACAGACTATCGTTTATAGATTCAATAATGGGTGGCTCCGCCTTCACTGATACGAATCAATACGAATTAATGGAAATTTAGGTATTTTTGATGCATTTTGTTGATACACATTTATTGATGACGTACTGCACACTGACAGGCACAGACTCATACTAAATAACACTCTCTAGGTATCAATGTAGAATATACAAGGTGTCCCACAAAATTGACGGAAGTTACCATATCAGGAATTTAGGTCTGGATGTGTAATTGTTATATCCGTAGTTCCAGGTCATTAATCTCATGCATGACTGAGCAAGGATATAATCTCAATGAATGGTGTCTAATAATGGCTTTTACATGAGTTTGGAAAACATAAAATTTATTAATCAGCAGCTCGATCAATTAACCAAATAAATTTAGCACATCCAACTTGGTAAAAAGAGTTATTACACATAACCTTTTGAGACATTTAATGCAGTTTTGGTAGTCCAAAACCATAAATACACGTTCTTCTTTCCTGAACTGTATGAAATGAAATGGTCAGTTGTTAAATCACTAAAATGACACTCTTGACGAATTCCATTGAAACTCAGTCAAGCGTGCGCCAACATACATGAAGCTGGTATTGATACAGAGTAAACATCTATACCTAATTAAATATATAAACTAGTTACACGATTTATTTGATCTTCTAGCCATAATGAGCAATTAAAAATCCGTCAACTTTTTTGAGGGACACCCTGTATATTGTAAACGCTTTTTAGGGCGTAGAAAAATTACAATAGTCGTCAAATTGAAAAACAAATTCGATAATCTTTTACAATATGAAAGTCGTACTGTTTTGTCACTCTTCTTTTAATGTGTTATATATCTATCAAAAAAAACTTTCACCAGTGAAAATGAATAAATCATCACCAGGGACTTTTTGTTAAGGAATAGTGACATATGAATTGTATATAGGCTATGATATAATTTTTTAAAGACTTTTTTGCATGGTGTTTAAGCTGATGTCTGGACGTGTACTTTCTGCGCCTATTTATTTCTGACTACACGTGCATTTACAGCATGCAGTTTTAGGTATGCGTGTATTTTCAGATACACGTGTATTTTAAAAAGTACACGGTCAATACACATGGTCAATACACGTGTACTTTACAAATACACGTGTAGTACATGCAAAGATACACGGTTTTTTTCCAAAGTTCACCTGTAGTAAAGCTGTATTTTGGAAAGTACACGGGTACCATTTTCCTAAGGGTTTGTTGGTCACTCAAGCCAACCTCTCCTCGCAATTCCATCTCGTCTATCCAGTTACGTCAGCATTTCTCGGTCAGAGGAGGAAAAAATATTGTGGTGAGTAGATTCTATCCGTAGGTTATACATGCACTATTGTTATGACTAAAATTGTACTGGTGTCTTTTCTCAGATAATTCCATTTTCCGGGCGCTACAACCAATAATTTCTATTTGAAACATTGACACTTGAAGCGTCATTATTGTTTCCGACTTATCGTTATTTAGAAGTAGATCTTTCAATGTCAACATGTATTGTGGTGGTGAAAAGAGAAAGGTTGCAGTGCAATCTCGTGATGAGAAGGGAGAAGATTTTGAGTAGATTCTATCCGCGTAAGACGATAGGGTCGTGCCATGAGGTTACACATCAGGACTCCATTATCATCGAGCTCTGATTATTTGTAAATGATTTTGTTAACTTCTTGCCAAATTCAATTTCAGGGAAACTCCGACGGTGCATTGCCTGATTGTGAAAATTGCTTTGCAACCAATCATTACTGTTTGATACGGTGTTAACATAAAACTTATACCCAGTCTCTCCTCACAAAACTTGATGAACTTTTCCCAAATTTGTTTCACTTTTTATCTAAAACAACTTCCAGTAAGTGCAAAATTATTTGGAGATGATACTCTTTCTCGGTGTTTGTAAATCGCCGAATCGACTGACTGACCGAATCGCCGAATGACCGAGCCCGCAGCCGAAAAACGAAAAGCCGAACCTTCTTGAATTGAATTGATTCAAAATTACTATTTTTGCGCTTCGTTTTAATCTCGTTTTGGTAGGTCATTTATGGGGAAAAAATCACTAATATACATTGTTAGATATCCTAAATAATGTGGTCTGTGTAGTTTGTACCGCTGTTACGGCTGTATAGTGTCTGGGCTCGAGCGCTCATGTTATTGTTAATAGTAATCAATGATCAATTTAGTTTCATTGCATCCCGCCATCCGTATATAACATTTTTAAAGACGTTGAGATAAAATAGATGGCTTAAAGTTTACAATGCCTTAAAAACAAGTAGTTGAATTGTACAACAAGAGAAAACTATTATCATACACGTGATGGAGAGAATTAGCGGAATAATGAAAGAGAAGAGTATGAATATGGATGGATTTAACACCAGCCGTCTCAAAAATTCATCACTTCTGTCTATGTGACCGATTAAAGTATACCGATTAAAGTACATGAAAGTCAATTTTATTTCCATAGAATGTTTTTAACTTGAAAGGCCTAAACAATTAAACAAAGTTAACTATAATGATATACATTTGCTGGTTTTGATTATTCAAAAGGCGTAAACAATGAAACATGATACAGATAATGAGATAGGCCTATACATTTTTTTTCAAAATGATTTCGACACTTTAATTTTTTTTTCTGTTTCTGTTTCAATGCGTTTCAGTAACCGATTAACGGCATATGGAAAAAAACTGAGAGAGAGGGTTTGAGAAGTTAAAAGTTGTGGCGGCTGAGCAGAGATGTAAATTGCTCAGCACTGTCCGCATTTACAAACTGGCCTTCTAGATATTTCCAGTCGAAGGAGTCTACTGTACCTCGGCTTTAACGCTTTTATGCATATCAATTTTTTTTCTGTGAACGTATAAGCTAGATGTAGTGTAAGTTTAACCCAACAATTTTAGTGGCAATTGATTTGTAAGTAATATATTTTTTAAATGATTTGTTTATTGATGATATTGATATTTGATATGTAATTCCGATTAAGTCTTCAAGATAAGAATAAAGTCAAATTTCAAATATACATGATGCGTTGCTCACTTCTTTTAATTTTTTGGCATAGTGATCCTTATAGGTTAGGATTGGAATCAGCTACCGCAGTCTCGGGCCAGTTTTATCACCAAAAAACAGTTCTCTAATTTCAGAAAATGGATCAAGTTCCTCCAGAAGCAGGTAAAAGGTCCTTATTTACAGGTTTGAGGCACAGCAGCATATCACGCGTATAGGTATACGCCTTCTGTGAAAATTTCGAGAAGATTTGGCTTTTTCGGCCGCGGGTTCGGCCTTTTTCGGCTGCGGGCTCGGCGATTTGCAAACACCGTACTCTTTCTCATGATGTCAACATCAAAATAATTTGCAATACAGCAAAATTTATAAATTAAAAAAAATCACCAGTATATGTTGTAAACCTTTTTCACTAAACATCATCTCTCCATTTAGTATCAGCCGTTACTTTCATTTGAAGTTTTGACCAGTGTAGCATTTTGATAAATCTAAAATTTGTATTGTTCTATTATTTCCTATTTTAATCATTATTATTAAATATGTTATCAAATATGTTGTTATTATTACTGCTACTCCTACTGCTACTGCTACTGCTACTAAAGATTGAAAAAAGTCACTATTATTTTTTTAAAGGAATCGTCACTCATAGCAGCATCATGTGTGGGTACATTACACGAATAGTATTATTGAACTATGGAAGAGCTTCAGCATTGTAAGTCTCCAGTCATTCTTCAAACCCCGACCATGCCAACTTTATTAACGTTTCATATGTCAGCTTATGAAGGCGAACAGCTCGGTTGTACTGTTTCGAGGACCTTGTTGATTGATCCTTCAGTGATTACTCCTGATTTTACAGCCAGGTCTCGGAGTCCAGCATCCCCAAATATCTTACCAATTGAGGACATCAAGTTGCAGATCGAATGTAAGTTCCCCATCATCAGCTGCAGTGTCCCATACTGTTATGGATGTTCCCATGCTATTTCTGCAGCCTGTGCATACAGTGATTTCCTGATCAAAGACAACTGCAATGTTTTCAAGCTGTAGAGATAATTGGATAGAAATAGACTGCCGCAAGATTTCCTGGACAGTTGTTAATTCAGTTACGGGTACGTTAATCGTTGGCAGATATCCGATTGCATCTGCCGTAACCTCTTTATGTTCACTTGTCAAGATGTTGAATCCCGTCCAAGAGCTCGTTGTTTGATCATATGTGTCATACACACGCGCCAAGACTCACGATAAGTTCCTTCGACGTGCTATCAGTGCTGAATTTTCAAGAACTGTCAGATCAGATGTTAAAATTGCAGGTGGACTGCTCCCCTTCCCAAGAACATATATCGGGAATTGTGCTTCATGTGGCTTAACTGTACACGCCTTTTCCTTCTTGTTGACTGTCATGGCTGGTCTTGGTGGTGCACATGATGTGGATGTTGCCTGAACATTGATACCATTAACGCGATGTGAAGTGCCTGCTCCACTGCTTAACTCTTCCTCTTGTCTATCGATATTGTCAAAGGCAAGGGCTGTATAGACAGAGGGATGTACACATGTAGGAAGTGGCACTTTGCCAAACTCAACCTTTCTTAGCTTCTATACACAGCGAATCACAAACAAAATGATACACTTTTTAAATTATCAATCTCTTTCAGCATTTTAGCAATTAGCAAACAATGGTCACATTTACTTGCAGAGAAACATCTAACGCTTCATTTGATACGAGTGTTAGTTGTTCATGGTTGACTGCACAAGAAACGATTTATTGCCACTTTTTTAAATTCACTCTGTATACATAGTGCTGTGTCTTCCTCTTAGCGAGAGTATGAGCATGCATGGCCAAACCTTTTTTAAATGTTTTGATCAATTCGAATGTGCTTGGAGTCAGTACCTTCCCATTTGTCACAGCGCGTATGATTTCCTGTGCAAAAAACCATGTTAATCTGCTTACACGAGCTGTAGGCTCTAGTTTGCCACAAAGTAAGGCATTCAAAAACCGTACCAAGGAAGCAGGTGGGGAAAAATAATCAGTGTTCAGTTTATCAGGATGGGGTGGCTATGGTTGTTTACGTATGTCTTGTTTTATTTGATCCCGAAGGTAGGTGGCCACTCGTTTTATATAAGAGTGATATGTTTGCTCTTCATCATATGCATCAAGTTTGTTTTTCAAAGTTATATATTCGGCAAACATATCGATTCGGGCGTCAAATTGTCTGGTCTGATATATACTCTGCGGCCATTGTTGAAAAAATGTGATGAATCTCTCTAAATTCTATCTCAAGATTTCGTCGCAAGTGATTTTTTGTTGATTGATCAACTTCATCTATACCATTTTCTCGGAAGAAGGATACAAGCTTGGAACAAAGTTCGGTAAGAGCAACAACCCGCGGCTTAGAAAAAATCTTGCTCCGAATGAAACTAAATAGCATATTGAAAGCACACTTCTCTATACCACGATAAGGATCATCTTTTTCATTTATGGTGGGACATTCATCTGGCCATGTATATTCTTTGTAGCACGTTCCGTGATAGTGTGCTTCTGCTGCGACAATATCTCTTGATGTTACAGAAAGCATTCTTTCATCTAGATGCTTCATTGCAATATCACGAACTGCTTGATGAGCCCTGAGTTCTACAGCCATTATCAGTGAATCGCGAGTCGTCGTTGAGGCGGAACCGTATAGAAGTAAATGGCCGTCCCTGATTTTCGGGACGAGGCTTTTACTCCAGTTCTCACATGTATTATATCAATTTATACAGTTATAAGCATGAATGTTATTAAGTAACTCTTCTATAAATTTCAGCAATCAGTGGCGAGTGCCGGAATTTCAGAAAAGTACAATAAAACGAAATATCTTAGTAGTTTTTCGGAGATTCGTTTACTGAACGATTTGTATTAATTTTTCCATAGTGGCGGCCGGTGGATGTCATCGCCAGGTGGCGCTGTTCTACACCAGAGTTCTGATGCTCACAGTGTTTTACATACGCATGATCAGGTGTACTACAGTTTGAAACAGAAATAACGCGGGCTTTAGTTGAATCCATGATTTTATTGGAGACAAAGGGAGTGGACACTATCAGCTTATAATGCCTACTTGAAGCATTATTGGATAATACCAACAGCTTTGGTTTCTATTCCTAAAATATTAAACTCAAATGATACCCAAACCGCAAGGAGATTTTCATCTTGCTTATATCTGAAAAGGAAAATATTAGTATATAAGATATCCCCTCATACCACCTTGGATCAGAGAAATACCAAAATCAATAGGCATCCTCTTCATACCACCATACACCTGCCATGAAAATTTCATGAAATTATCTCCATCGGATTTTCAGTTATTAGATAAAATGTACAATTCCGGAAGCAAATATTGCCAACATTATACGAAAAACATTTGTTGACAACAATGTTTTTTTTTCAGAAAAGTCGGCTGTGTGCGCTGATCTTAAACATTTTTGTGTTTGCAACATTTTTCGTTATTCTTTCGTTAAAATGTTGGCTGTGTGCGGGTTCCAAGAACAAATACAAAAACAATGTTTTGTTAAAATGTTGGCTGTGTGCGTTAGGCTTTAGAGATCAAAAGATTCAGTTTCTCTAAATGATTGCCTAGAGTCAGGCCCTCGATTACAAAAAAAAATATCTAAGACATTCTTCTCAGGTTTCGTCGTTTTAAATTCGTAGCTGTGTCGGACATAGAAAAGGCTTTCCTTGTGATAGAACTACACGAAGACGACCGAGATTTCACCCGATTTCTCTGGTTGAAAAATCCTACAAATCCCGACAGTAAACTGATAAAGGAACAAAGCGAAATATCTACTGCTGGCAATAAATTTTTTGGTGAGTTGGTAACTGTTTCTTTATTTTCACTTCAAAATAATATTAATACATAATACAATAAATAGTAAACAGTGAAAATAAGACACCCCAA
>JAYMFW010101203.1:0-10070 GCA_036785005.1 Tubulanus punctatus | reverse complement strand
CGTGTCTAAGGATACATCTGCCTTTCACCTTCTGTCCTAATAATATTATGTTCAGAGATTGGAGAATCTGAATGATGATGGCTATAGCTATAGTGATGAAAATCAAAATGCATTGCCATTGCCTCCAGAGCTCATGGATATGACGTAGGCCTACATGTACTTTTTTGCTTTGGATTTTTAAGTGTCGATGTTTCCATCTCGATCATCCATGTCAGAATGTATTTGTCATCAATAGGATCACATCCATCTCGTGATATAGATTACTGTATTTTAACATTTTTATCAAAATCGTCGTGATTTATCAGGGAAAATTAATTAAAATCAGGGAAAACACAGGGAAAATACAGGGAATTTGAAAACAAAAAACTAGTGCGAACCCTAGGGAAGCTTGGACAATGTCCTCAGTTAGGGAGTTCCAATCGTTGACTACGCGGTTCGTAAAAAACTCCGATTTGACAGCAAGTCGGTATCTCTGTTTTAATACTTTATAGCTGTGACCTCTAGTTGATCTGTAATTATTTCCTGCTGCCATCTCAAATAGTGGCTTACTGGTGGTAAATTTGCCTTTCATATATTTGTTATAATATCTCCACGATGTCTTCTATAGACCAAGGTCGGTAATTGCAATTTCCCTCTGCTCGTACGACAAGTCTCTTAGATGTTTAATTAGTTGCGTTGCCCGCCTTTGCATTTTTTCAAGTTGGTCAATATTTCACTTTAGTCTTGGACCCCACGCCTGTACTGCATACTCTAGTATTGGCCGAATGAGCCCTTTGTACAGATATACAAATGTTTTCTTATCCAGTGCAGTATAGTTATATGCTTCAACAGGCCTAACATTCTGTTTGCCCTATACGCAACAGACTGCGTTTGCTTCTTGAAGTTTAATTCAACGTTGATAATAATGCCGAGATCTTTCTCATAATTTTATTCTTTGATTTCTACAAGTTGGTTATTGTACTTCATACAGCATTTTCTTTTGTTGTTCTCTTGTTGGAGGAGGAGAACATGGCATATATCCATGTTGAGCTCGAGTTGCCAGATCTCACACCATTGCTGCATATGAAAGATGTTACTTTGGAGCTTGACGTGGTCTTGTTCTGAAGCAATTGCACAATATACCTTGGTGTCGTCTTTGACTGGGACATCTAGTTTATCCGGTATGTCGTTGATATAAATCATAAAAAGTACGGGACTTAATATAGGCCCTTGCAGAATCCCACTTTTTACTTGAATCCAGCCCGAATGTGCATATTTGATTCTGACTCTTTGAACTCTATTGCATAAGAAATTTTTTATCCATGAATTAACTTCGACAGTTATTCCAAATGCTTTTTTGAAGTCGGTGTAAATGATGTCTACTCGCTCGCCATTGTCGAGAATACTCGTCCAATCTGCCACTGATTCCAATAGTTGAGACATACGGGACCTTTTTTCTACGAAGCCGTGCTGTTGTGGCGTAGATCTTCTGCAATCATATGATCCATGAAATGCTTACGGACCACGCGTTCTAGTGTTTTACACACCACTGATGTTAAACTGATTGGGCGATAGTTTCCTCGTCTCCTTTTTTAAAAATACTTTGACCTTGCCTCCAATCCGTTGGTATGTCCCCTAGCTTAAGGGACATGTTAAAAATCATCGTTAATGGTGTTGAAATCACAGCCGATAGTTCTTTTAATACTCGTGGGTGAAGCCCGTCTATGCCTGGTGATTTATCAGTCTTCAGCTGGTTGAGTAATTTTTCAACCTCAATCATTCAATGTTCGGATACTTGTCAGATTGTGATTGACTTTTTTGGTGTTGAGACAAGGAATATTTACAATGTCCTTTTCGGTGAACACTGATCCAAAGAATTCGTTTAGTACGGCTGCTTTGGCTGAATCATTACATGCCACGGTTCCATCTGGGTTCTTTAGATCAGGTATACTCGATTTCTTAGTCGTTTTCTCTTTGGCGTATTGAGCCTTTTGGATTTGTTTTATATCATTTGCCAATTTTTTCTCGAAATCTTTCTTGGCTGATCTAATGGCTCGGGTGGCTTCATTTCTTGCCGTTATATATAATTCATGATCTGATAGTACCTTAGTTTTCCGATATTGTCTCCACATTTTGTGTTTGAATTTCACAATCTTTAACACGTCATTGTTCATCCATAACGGCTTTCTTTTCTTGGTGCCACAGACACTAACTTTTGGAATAAAAGTTTCAATGGCATCGTTTACTTCATTTTTCAGTTTTAGCCACGCATCTTCAAATGACATATTTTCAAGCTCTTTTTCCCAATCTATGTTTAAACACTTCCCATTGCCGAGTAGTTTCCTCGATTGTACAATATCCGTATGACCTTTTTGATTCTCTTCTTCTAGACAATGTTGTAAAATTGATGAGGATAGTTTTATGGTCACTTTTACCCAAACCTGGCATGTACTGGATATCGGATACGTCATCTGGATGAAGGATTAAGAGTAGGTCTAGGATATTCTTCTTTTGTCCGATATGTTCCCTAGTTGATTCAATAAAGCGTTGTGTCAAGAATAAGTCCTGTATAGAGTCAAAGAATTTTACGGCTTCTCTGTTCCTTGTACATGATAGGTCCTGTCAGTTAATTTCTGGGAAATTGAAATCACCCACTATGGCAACTTTAACACGTCTATTTCTTTTTATCTCCTGTATGTTGTCACATATCTTTGTATTATTGGCTTCATCACTTGTGTTGTCACTTCTGTAGATACATCCAAACAAAAATTTTGACCCATTGTCGTCAATAGTTAGTTCTACCCAAACTGATTCATTGGCAAGATTGTGGTTCGGTGAATATTCTGCGTTTATGTCTTCTCTCACATAAAAAATAACTCCTCTTCTTTTTTGGTGAAGATTATGAATTTGTTCATAACCATCTAGTTTCAGTTTGACTGCGAGTTCTTCAGCATCGTAAGTTCTCTTAGGAGCTGCTTCTGTTATGGTCACAATGCATGGCTTAACGCTTGTTACTTAAAGGCGAAGTTCATCGATTTTTTTCAAGAGACTGTCGCTTAGTGTACAGCTCAAATTATTCATCATGGTAGGAGCCAAGTCATTTGTTGCGTTGTGATTATTAATATTAAGTCACTGTCATTCGTCGATTATACTGCCCCATCAATAATTCAAATATTTTCATCATTGATTGGTTTGATCGTTCTGTTGATACTGTAATAATTTTTTTCAATCTTTATATTCATTATTTTTTCATCATTCTTTTGTTCATTGGTCATCATTGGTTTTCTCTTTTGAATTATCAGTCGTTGATTCGTAATCACTATAATCATTCATTGTTGATTCTGATCCATTTTCATTGTTAAGTTGGGTCTTCGGTTCATTAGTCGAATTTATACATTGGGTGCACTTTATCACTGGTAATTTTGGTTTTGAATTTTCCACATTGATTGGTATTTTCTTAAAATATTTATTACTTTGTGATTTTTACTTTCTCTAGTCTGCTGAATTAACTTTCACTATTTTTACCTGCGTCGCCGAAGGCAGAGCAGGTCTAGGAATGGTTTGTGTCCGTCTGTCGTCCGTCCTTCCATCCGTCCGTCCATTTAGGGCTCTACAGGCTACAGTTTTTAGAGGATTTCGCTGAATCTTGGATCAAAGATACATGGTATGAGTCTATCAAGGCAGAAGCATTTTTGTCCCGATCGGATCCTACATGGCTGACTGGCGGCCATCTTTGTTTTAAAAATCCCATTTAATTTAATTTATCTTATCCGGACAACTCCTCCTAGGGCTTAATGTACATCTTCATGAGATTTACTGGGAATTATCACTACAGTATGTAGTTGTGCACCTGCGATATATTTGAAATTTCGACAAAAAATGCCGATGGACAGCCATTTTTGTTTGTAAATGTCAATAGATGTTATTTACAGGGCTCCCAGTCATATTCAAGCAAATATATATAGGAATTTTAAAAAAATATAGGAATTTCTTATGAAAAATATAGGAAATATAGGACAATTTTACCATTATTTCGGGATGAATTTATACAACCTGTTATGTAAAATTAGCGACCTTTGTACCAGCCGAGTCGAGTTTCTTTGTATCTTTATATCTAAAACATACAAAACAAATATTCTATTTAGTTAATACTGCAAACATATTGCGAATTACAGTGTATTATACGGTAACATATAACAAATACGGTACTGTTTTTCCCAGTTTTGCACATAGTGTATAACGAAGATTGTAACTATTTTATAAACTAAGTCCCTTAAACTGGGCAAATTCTGAAATATGTGGGGCCCATCAGAGATGCAGTGGTATTTTACTAACAAACTCAAGAGATCAAAACTGTAATAGGAAACATTAATTATCAACGGTTTTGAAAATCAGGTGAAGCACTTATAAGAAAAAGTGAAGTATTTTGCTCTTCACATTTTCAATGAAAACCTGATCTACTCTCATCAGCGCCGCCCTGGGGGGATAGCTGGTATGCACAAGCCTCATTGTACAAATTTTCACATATAGTTTACAAGATCTGCTCATAATGATTAATGTTCTGGCAGCAAGCAGCCATTAAAATTTTATTTTTGTTTCTTATTCACAGAAATCTTATCAGCCAGTTTGCGTTTTTTTGTCTCCAAGGCCGATTTCTTATCCATCAACTTGTCAAGTTCCCTTTCAGACACGTTTACATTTTTTGCGCAGCATCCAACATGCTTTGTGCTACCTTTATTTCTGGCATGCTCTTGGATGTAATCCCCTTGATCAGTTTGTTATTGGCCTCACCCAACATGCATTTGCCACTTGCTAGCTTCACCATAGATTCTTCTTCTTATAAACGTAATATTTCTGACTGTGCTTCAATGTCCATCATTTGTTCCTTTATTTGTTCATGAATTTGTTCTTCCTTTTCCTTACTGGCTTTTTCTGCTGTATCCTTTTCTGCTTGAGCCAATGCTCGCTGTTTCTTTTCACTATGTTGAATCTGGTACTTGGAGTGGGCAGCCTGCGCACATTGGAGAAGATCTGCTGACGCAACAATCGAATGGGGTTTCACCCCATTGGTTCTCAATATGTCCTTGACGGGGTGCACGATCAATGCATTGATCGTGTCTTGTGAGAGTGCAGCTCTTTCAGAAGTGACCGAAACTTTATTTGCAGAGAATCCACGCTCAATGTCCGCACTTCCGTGAGGTATCACAAGAGCTGTCAGAATTACTTTCGGTAAAAGAGTATACTTCCTATCTCCCAATGCTGTTTTGATTTCAAACACCTTACACCAGAAATAGTCTACACGTTTCCATTTATCATGGGGACCTTTGTACCAATCAAGTTGTAGTTCTTCGTTCGAATACAAACACCATTCATCCATCAATGCTGAGATATCAGAAGATTTGATAATCTGAGGTAAATGCCTGGCAATGTATTTAATGTCAACACCACTAGCATACCTCTTCTGATTCGTTGGGTTTAAGCACTGGAGGCTTCGTAACATGGCATTACCCAGTGGCAACTTTTTCTAATATGTACTTCGTTACTGTTCGGAGAAATGATCGGATTGCCTTCACTGGCAATCTTTGCCTTTCGACATTAGGCAACTTCTTGATGGCAGCTATAACGTCTTCTCCAATAATCAAGTTGGCATCTGTCACCTGATTGGAATTTTTCTCATAGTCGATGCTGAGAAGATGTGCTGATGTACTGGTTCCACTTGGTCTCTTCATCACATATGGTTTCAAATATCGTGACATGATTCGTCGGACCAGGTCACACACCTCCGTGTAGAGTATATGAATCAGAGGCTCAGACTTTTGAAACATAGTTTCGAATCGTTGAAATATATAGCTCCTACATCAATGACGAACTCTAATTTCACTTTGGTCTCTGGGCAATCCAGTAGTTTTCGCATTCTCTTGTAAGCACTGGTCACTGATCCGTTCTTGTCAATATCTGGAAGCGCTTTGATGTAAGCACATAGTGCATCATACTGCTGTAAGATACGCTGGACAGCTGGTAAGAGGGTCAGCCAACGTGAGTCGACGTGCTTCAAAAATTATTGTGTTGGCACCTTCATCTTTGTTTGGAATGGTTTATAGTCCTCACGTCTTGTTGCATACTTGAACCATCTGTAAATATCACCCACCATCTCTTCGATATCTTCACAATATACACTCAAACCTTTTCGGAAACTGTTATGCACAATGTGTAGAGCACAAAATCCAATATCGACCAATTCATTTCCAACTAGCTTGCTTTCCTCATTCATCTTTCTCCATATAGTTTTGTTGACATTTGGTCCATCACTGGATAGGCCATGCTGAACTCCTCCATAGTTGAGTGCAGTTCACGTACAACATGATCTGCTGGTTTCCGTCCCAACATGACTGACTTCAAGTATTGAGTTTCAATCTGTTGGCTCCTCGGGGAAAAATAGCAAACATTGATATCAAGCTGGTTAGGCTTTTGGGCATTAGGCGTCTCGTCATAACCCAAAATGAATCCCATATTCGACTTATGGATGTCATCTCTCAGTTTTTCCTTGAAATATGGTGCTATTCCATATGTTATCAGGTAGGAGATCTTGCTACGAGAAAGTTTAAACTCGGCAGCAACAGAAGAACCTGGAAACATGTGTTGCAATGTTGGTCCTAAATCCTCACAAGACGCAAAGCTGTAATCGCTGTCGATAACCTTCAGTGCCCATAATATTTCTGCAGTTATTACTTTGTCCATCTGACTGCTACACACCAATGAATTGCTAGCGGATGAAAACAAAGTCATTTGTTTCTTGTTGCTTACAGCGGACACATTTTTCAGATGAGATGCAGCTGATGCATGTTGCATCACCTGGCACTTTCCGGAGTTTGCACAGCTAAAGTCCTTCTTGCAGACTGTACAGAATGCATGAAAGCAGTCATGCCCTTGCTTACACCAGTTTCCAACCTTTTGTCCATTCCATCATCTGCCTGCAACCAATTCGACTGAAACTTTGTCTTGTTCGGCGTTTTGGCTTTGCTGTAAAACAACTTCAAATGATCATTATAAAACTTCCACTTGAATCAGTGGAATTTTTGTAATGATCTACATGCACTGCATATGGTGCCTCAGTCGAAAAGAGTTTCAGTAGGCCTAATGGATTACCATAAATATTTCAACAGAATTACAGATTCAATAAAAGTGACTCCATATGTAATGCGCAGTTTCCTTCATACTAAAGACAATATCCCAAAAATGATGGACGACAAAGCCAGTCATTCGAAGGTTCATTCAATTGAAAGTATAAAGAAGATATCGATTTAGGCCATATTACAATTCACGGCATTTACGCGTGAAACAGAAATCTTAGATATATAGGAAATATAGGATTTTTTTCAAAATGTAGGAAAATATAGGATTTTTTTCACAATATAGGAAAAATAGGACCATTGGGAGCCCTGTATTTATTTGCATTTTGAGTTGTCCGGACAACTCCTCCTAGGGCTTGCAGTGTATCCTCATGAATAGTATGTAGTTGTGCACCTGGGTTTCATTTTAATTTTCGGCAAAAAATGGCCGACAGGCAGCCATCTTTGTTCAAGATAATTTCATCTATTTGCTGTGTAGAGGATGAATTATCCACAGTGGTCAGGCTATGAAGTTTTTGATCACAGTACTTTGCATGAATCATCATGAGGATGGATTTAGAGTGTGGTAAAAAGCTGTTGGAAATTTATTTAAAAATGGCCGAATGGCAGCCATATTTGTTCGGCTAGTTACCACCAATAAATGATCTAACAATTTTGATTTATTGCTCCTCCTTGCATATCATGGGATAGATTCTCTTGAAATTTGGCGTGGATGTAAACTGAGTCTAGGGTCAAAACATTAGGAACGGGTTTTTATTTCCGCTTGTATTACGGAAATTACGCCATCTTAATTGGAATTTGGCGAAAAATTGACGATATAAGGTCAAGTTGTTAGTTTTGGATGAGACCTCTTACTATTTTGATGTGAAGCAAAATTATAGGTTAAGTTCTTAAGTTAATGATACAGAAATTCTCAAGGTCACAATTTTCTCCATGTTCATTCGACCAGGTGGCGCCAAATACACACAAAAGTACCAATCCTCTATAATTTCTTTTACTGTAAAAAGTTTAAAACAATAATGTATTGCAAAAATATCCCCATAGTGAGATCTTCTTCTGTGCAAAATCTTGCATTCATATGTTTCTCCCTTTTCAATTTAGGTGGCGCTAAATACCTTCAAAAGTACCGAATCTCTAATAGTTTCTAAAAGGTCAATAATTTAATTGCTACAATGATGTATTGCAAAAATAATCCCCATAGTCTGATCTTCTCCTGTGCAAAGTCTTGTATTCATACGTTTCTCCATTTTCAAGTTAGGTGGCACCAAATGCCCCTAAAAGAGACAATTCATGTCCGGAGACAGTTGGTCTAGCGGTTTAACATACTATAGAATGTCACACCGGAGGTCGTGGGTTCATTCTCTGGAAGATGCAGAGTTTCTAGGTTGAAGGTTCTTCTCTGGTCACCTCCCCTGTTATAGGGAATAAGTAACCTCAGTCCTGCTTAAAATGCCTAAAATTGCACTTAGTGGAAGTAAAAAAAGACAATTCATGTATTTTTTATCCTAACAGTAAATAATGTATTGCGAAAATGTGCTCGATGACAAGGTACACTCCTGTATGAAATGTGATGGTGGTGCAATCATGTAGCCCCTCATCTATAACATTTCTGCCCTTCAGCTAGAGGTCTGTCTGTGTCTATCCCTATGCCATGAAAAACCTTACATGAGGAATTTTTACATCAAGCGACGCAGGTCCAGCCCAGTATTGGTCTTGTTTTACATACAGGTCGGTGAGTTTCATCGCGTTGAGGTATGACAAGTCGGTATCTTAAGAATTTTCCGACCCTGTATCCGTAGCCCCACTTCACCTTCTTTAGAACGTTCATCTAACTGGGTCCGGAGCTTTCTGAATACCGATCTTTGATTCATGGTTCTATCGGATGCCATGCATTGTTATTCCACCAAGCTTCTCCGGGTCAGTTCTCTTGACATCTGTGAAACTTTTAGATTCTTTCTTTGTCGTAATCAGACGGAAATATTACTCTGAGGGGCCTATTCTTCCCTTCCCTATTTCCTTTGCCCAACCTATTTATCATACGTGGTTTGTCGATAGCTGTTCTTAATGAAAATGTCAGAAGTCTTTCGGTATTTGACCAATCTTTGGCTAGTCGTCCAGCTTGGTTCGTTTGTTCATGTTATATGATCAAATACTTACGTCTATTTTCAGTTTTCCAAGCATCGTCTTTTATCGCTTCTAATTCTTTGTCAATTTCACTTTTCAGGTTGGTAACGATAGAATCAGAATCACAGTGACGCTTAACACTCTGTTTAATTTGTTGGTCCAAATCCTCGACGTTTATTTTCTTCAAATCTCTCGATAGTCCATCTACCCTTTCTTCTAATGCCATTAAATTGTTCTTATCAGCCTTGGAATTCAGGCCATCTAATACTTTTTGCAACATCGCTGAGTTTCCCGCCATAATTCTATTCTCTAATGTATTAAGCATCTGCGGTATATCGTTATTATTCGGACTCGATTTACACTGCGGACAGCCTATACACAACCATGTGTCGTCAAATGTGATATCTTCCAGAATATTTGGCGGAATATTTGTACATTGGCAACAAATTGTTCTGGAGCAAAAGTTCCAATTCAGACGTTTCGCAGTCCTAATCTCTTTACTACAGATCTTACACGTTGGTTTTGGACGGTCACTTTCAATTTCAGAGTGAGGAGAGGCTTTATACGTTTAACTCCTCTCAATTTCTCCTGAGTATCCATGGACTTATCCACGTTTAGAGGATCAGAACTATGTCTATGGACACGATTAAGACCATGACTAGCGGGTGTACATGAGGTTCGTTTCGTTTTCAGTCCATCATCCGACACTACAGCATAGGATATTATTGATCGTTCTCCATCGTCTAATTATTGTAGAGTTTATATATAGTTTATTTTCCACTAGAAATTACAACAAATTATAAGTATAATCGATATTATAAAATGTTTTAATATCAG
>JAYMFW010100981.1:0-10074 GCA_036785005.1 Tubulanus punctatus | reverse complement strand
ATGATATGAATTAATACGTGGGGAATTGTCCGGGAGGGAATTGTCCTAGGTGGGAATTGTCCGGGGGGGGGGGGAATTGTCCTGTTCCCAAGAATTATAGACTGGTGCATTGTGACTTTGCTGATAACAATAATTCTAGTCACAGACAACAAAATTCAGACGTGGCGGACTAGTAACGATCCTACATGATGAGATCAGATCATTCTGTCTGCGCCTAGATTTATTTTGGTAAATTGCTAGTTGTGTTGTTTTGTGAAACATATATTGGCCTATGGCATTTTCCTTTCTTCTAGAATATCGAATGGAATTTTCTGATTTTTCGTCATTGAGATCTTCAAATTGGGCAAAAGAAGCCGCTATGTCGTTTCCAAATACGACATGTCTTGCTATCGATTATGCTGCAAAAATTTACGCTGAACTTTGCACAAAAGATGCTGGATACATCTGCGAAAAAAGAAACGGTGAGTGTCTCTCGTAACTTTTCTTCCCATGATTACTTAAGCTTTGCACAAGCCTAAATTCGGTTTTTTCATGTTAGTCTGTCCATTTGGGTTTGTTCGCCGAGGTCGATTGTGTTATCGAGTTTTTCGACAAAATGCAACATGGCTCCAAGCGGATATTAAATGTCAAATGTTTCAAGGATATTTGGCTTCCATTAATGATATTGATGAACATAATTATGTTAAAGGGTAAGTAAGATAAATTTCATTAAAAGTATCATGGTATCATTTTGAGCAATTGCAGGTACTAAGGTGTGAACAAGACATATAAATAGATTCTTGGATTTTGACAGCTTTATCTACTTATCACTAAAGTTGTCTCTGCTTTGAATTCATGAATTTTAGACTGGCAAAAAATGAGAGCGTATGGATAGGTCTAAATGACCGTGTAAAAGAAGGCACATGGGAATGGACGGATGGAAGTCGCGTAAATTTCACGAAATGGGGTTTTTATTGGGGATCATACAAACAGCCAGCCTACACTGGTCCGCTAACTGGTGATTGCGTGGTTATGAGCATAGAGGGATGGCTACACTTTGATTGGGACGATATAGCGTGTGATTCCAAAAGAGCATTTGTTTGTAAGATAGACTTACCCGCTGAAGGTACCTTAAATCAGTTTTCCAAATAAACCCTTAAATTCTCAGCACACATCATACACCGTAAAAATGTTTTCTACAGAAAAGTTGGCCGATAAAGATCAATACTGCTTCGAACGCGAAGCGGACAGAAGTTATCCTAAATACAATGGATGGGATCACAGAACAGCGTCCGGTTTTCACTGCCAAAGATGGGATGCTCAGTTCCCGCAGAGACATTCCTATTACAGATCGAATTCTGACTTCCCTCGTGATGGCACTGTTTCTGCCGCTGCTGATTACTGCAGACTATTCAGAGGAAATTCAAAACCCTGGTGCTACACATTAAAGTACGGTAAACGATGGGAATATTGTAACGTTTTAAACTGCGGTGAGCAAATTTTTAAGATATCATTTGAACTTGGGAGATTGATTTTTTCTAAATTGTTACTTATGTTACGTCATTGAATATCAACCTCAGATTTTTGTGTTAAGATTCTAGTTAAGATTGCTAATTTTACTAAATTAAAATATTTTCTATGAACTTGTACTAATTCATTACGAACTTGAAATTTATCTACCTGTGTGATTCATTATCTTAGAGGACACCCAGGCAAAGAGATTTTGTCATCCCCCTTTATTGTACGCAAATGTCACAACAGTCGAAGAGAAAATTGTATATGAGGAAGGTGAAACAGCAATGATGAAATGTAAACCAGGATTTTATGTGCTTGGAACCGAACATATAAACTTAACGTGTGCTGGAGATAGTAATTGGAAGGGTGAACTCTTACAGTGCATGGGTACGAATTTAGACCATAGAATCGTTATTGAAAGTCCAATCAGATGAAATAAAGAAGATTATTTAGTAGTACTTCTAGTTTATAACTCCAATAAATTCTTTCAATTCTTGCTACATTTGATTTGTTACTCTTCTTTTCTGTTATTCCTGTTATAGTTTGCAGCCAATTTCAATTTTTCTACTTCTTGTGTTTTTCCGATGTTTTTTGGCCTTTTTGCTAAAAATACCTTTTGCATCATTTATGTAGGCATTGATATGTTCTCTTGCGAAGTTGATTCAATCGTCAATAGTTCGCCTAAAACAAAGGACAGAGTTTGGATAGGTAAAACAGTGAAATACTACTGTAACGACTATTATATATACGTTGGTGGTGACCAGATCAGAAAATGCGGAGATTCACTGAAGCTTCTAGGTGATCCCATCGTATGCCAAGGTTTGTATCTTCATTTACATCATGACCATTCAATTTGGATAATTCACCATAATTGATGTCTAATTAAGATGTTAAATACCAGTCGTCTCGTTGACTAGTTTAGACTATATCAAATCAATATTGTAATTTAAGAAAATGTAATAGACCAATGATGAAATCTATTCATTTTTATAAAGCTATGACAGATCGATGTCCCCCTGGTTGGCTGGTTATTGGTGGTCGCTGCACGCTCGTTGACTCAACAAAGCGAACGTGGGTCGAGGCTGATGAGTTCTGTGCAAGTAATGGTGCTTTTCTTGCTAAAATACTGGATAAAAATACAAATGATGAGTTTATAAAATATTTTGACGAAAGAAAATTACAGTCAGCCTTTGCATTTTGGTTTGGCATAAGAGGCCAAGGTAAATAAACTAAAATATATTTTACATTGAAAAGTCAATACTTGTATCAAATGTTTCATTACCTTAACCGTCTTTCACAGAAAACAGTTTTTCATATCAAGACGAATCCTCTGTAACGTTTATGTCTACATGGGCACAGGCACCTCAAGGTGGCAAGGCTAACAAGGCAGTGGCTATTGCACTTAATGGCAAATGGATAGAAGGAAATGCATGGCATGACCGTTATGGTTCCATCTGTCAACTTCCACTAAGTATACAAACATATCAAAAATCTGTAGAATTCTAGCTTAGAAACCTACAGTTTTCAAATATGATTTCTCTACATACTTAACTTTTGTAGATTGCCCAGTTGGATTCACCGCCCGTGGAGTAAAATGCTTCAAACTTTACACTGAAGAGAAAACTTGGCCTAAAGCGCAGGTCGTATGTGATAAATACGGTGGCTATCTACTTACTATTCCAGATTCCAATACCAATGAATTCTTCAAATCAATAGCGTAAGTAAAACTATATTTTTTTTCGATTTATTTACCAAAAGGTATCATCGATCATCACTAAAATAGAGAATAGATGTTTTACAAACATACACATTTTAGTCGTAAACTTGGTAAGAGTGTATGGATTGGATATAACGACCGTGTCAAGGAAGGCGAGTTCATGTGGACGAGTGAAGAAGTGACCAGTTTTTCGAATTGGGGAATGTATTGGAAAGCTTACCGACAACCGGCTATAAGTGGACCTTTGTCCGGTGACTGCGTCGTTCTAAGCAACGAAAATAGTATGAACTATACTTGGGATGACATTTCGTGTAGCAAACAGAAACCTTTCATTTGTGAAATACCTCATCCGTTTGCAGGTACAATAAATGAAACTCTTTGAATATATTCGATGAAGAGGTTGTTTTCTTTTGTCTGATCATTTCTATTTTATTCAGAAAGTGAAAGTGATTCCAATGAGTATTGTGTCCATGTTGGAATGAGCGCACGAAAATATCACGGCCGCCTATCAAAAACTGAGAATGGTTATTCGTGCATGCCGTGGTCAAAAAATTACCCACATAATAAATACTTCTATTATAAGAAAAACTCGAATTTCATTGACGGGTCCATGATGGCCGCAGCTGATTATTGTCGAGCTTTCAGTGAAAAGGAACGCTTAGCTTGGTGCTATACGATGAATAGAAAAGTTCGATCTGATCGGTGCCAAGTTATAACCTGTGGTAAAAACCTTCTAATGAGATCATTCGTATGGCCTTTAAACCGTTGTGTTTTTACTTTGATTTTCCAATGTTGGTTTCAGAGTCTGGTATGACATACTGCCATCCACCTTTCGTTCACATAAACGTAGTCATTGAGCCCAGAGAGCTGGTGTACAAGAACGGAGACGTCGTGAAAGCAAGCTGTAGATATAATGGAACTTTGCATGGTACAAGTTCTCTCACTTGTTATGGCAATAACATTTGGTCAGGTCTTGAAAAAGGTTGCACCTATACTGACGGTGGTATGTATGAGGAAGTGCTTGGAAATACTTTCCATTACCATTAGTATATTATTGATAATTGTGTAAATTTCTTTCGTAGACCAAAGGAAGATTAACTGCATCTTACCAAACGATAATAGAGCTTCAAAATACAAAGGATTCAATGATGTAACTATTGATGGTTACGTCTGTCAGCGTTGGGACTCGCAGTCTCCTCACAAACATGGTAGAACTAATGCTAACTTTCCATTGGACGGTTCAGCTACGGCAGCCAATAACTACTGTCGTAGTATGCATCAACCTCGCCCATGGTGCTACACCACAAACGCAAAAGTCCGATGGCAATTCTGTGACATTCCAATTTGTGGTAATTATCAGTTCAACTTTATACAATCATCTCTCCACTAGTCACAGAGCGCAATGTTCAAGTTTTTATCATTGTTTTAAATTTCAAGATATCCCGACTTGCCACGTACCACAAATTGAAAATATCACTGTTACGGTACCAGAAAATAAGAAGATAATTCTGGACGGGGACATAGTGAAGATGGCGTGTCAACCTGGATTCTACCCAGTCAATGATTCTGTTAAGACCATGCAATGTAATGGATCTGGGCTGTTTTCTGGAGAACCTAGAGTCTGTAGAGGTATGCTTCATTTTATCGAATCTTATTCTCAGGATTTACAACAATTACCGGTACAGATCATTAAATCACGATGACCTTTTACTGAATGTTTGATATGATTTCTCGTAAATTCTCTGGAAAGTGTTCAAAGCATGCTTTGATATTTTGTTTTTGGGGCCGTTTAGGAAGTTGGGGAATATCAATCAAGTCCTGAGTGAGAAATGCCGCTTCTATTTTCATTTTTTTATACTAATCATAAGTCGAAATTGTATAGTTATGGTTAGCATATTTCAATTTCTGCTTTTTAGGCTCTGAAATGTTTAACTGTAAGGTTGACATACCAGCGGGCAGCAAGGCAAATATTACTGCGGATCGGATATGGATTGGGAAGTCAGTGGAATATTCTTGCAAACAGTACCAACTATTCATGGGTGGAGACAAAATACGCACCTGTCAGAAGACCTCTCTAAAACTCTCCGGCACACCGATAATATGTGAAGGTATTTTTGTGACTATGTCTATCGTCTGATAAATTGACTATTCTCCTACTGGTGCTTAGTGGATGTCACGCTTTTATTGTTTTCCGAGTAATCTTCAATATTCACATCATCTTTATTTATTTGCCCTTTTTCTACTCTAAGGGCCAAGGACACCAGCGTGTGACTACTGCCTAAAGCTTGTCCTGGGGCCTTCTCCGTAGTTTGTTGCTTGATATACCCCGCTATGTAGTGAGGGGTGTATACTCTTTGAAATTTTCACCATTCATAGACGAGCTATCTTGAAATTTGGTGTAGGTGTGTCCCCCGGACACATCTGCTCACCAAAACTTGGGTCAATCCGATTTTAGACGGCTGACTGGCGGCCATCTTTGTTATTCAAAATGAGGCTAATTTCTAATTTGGAAAGTTGTAACCGCAATTTCGAAAACTATTTGCTAAATTTTCTTGGTACTTAGTAAATAGGTGCATTTCAAAAGGATGCATCACCACAGCAATGAAAGGGTTTATCAGATTCAAGATGGCCGCTTTGTGACTTTTTTGCAAGAATATTTTTTTAAAATGTCAAATTTGATCTACAATTACATGATATTGAGGATACTATGGAGAAAATGATTATTATCATTGTTAAATCAAACTCTTTAAAACTACCTTCTTATACGTATAACACTACAAATAGATATAACTTCACGAGTGGGTTTTCAGAAATGCCTGAACGATGTCCTCCTGGATGGGTTGTGATCGATGAGCATTGCGTTATTGAAGATTTTAAACCGCAAAACTGGTTTGAAGCAGAGAAAACCTGCGCAGATAAAAACGCATTTTTGATAAAGATTACTGACGATAAGGAAAATCATGAATTAAGTAACTACCTAACTGAACAAAAAGGAAACAAAACCCAAGTTGACATCAACAACTTCTGGATTGGAGCGCACGGAGAAGGTATCCACTCACATTTATATTGTCATATGAGTTGAGCTTATCAGTTGATCTTCATTTTCGTAATTATTGAATGTTTTGACAATTTCAGTAGTTTCTTCAAACACCAGTAGTTTGGTTTATGCCGATGGGAGCACGCTCCAATATACGAAGTGGTCAACTCCTGCAAACAGCAGTGGCACCGCAAATAAAGGTGTCACCATCGATTTTAACGGATATTGGCACCAAGATAAATTACGAAGCACTACGAATGGTGCAGTATGTCAACTACCAATAGGTAATTGAGACAAAGATGAATGCGATTCGCAAAGAATATCTTCAGAATTTCCAAGAATTTTGTCTGATGTACATTGATTTAAACAGGCTTAAATATATGTCGATATGTCTTCCTGTTGATATGGCATTTAAACAGAAATTCACGTTCTCAACTTGCAGGTTGTCCTTTAGGATTTTCTAGTCGTGGTACAATGTGTTATAAACTATTCACAACCATTAAGAATTGGCTGGATTCAGAAGCGACGTGCGAGCAATATGGAGGTCACCTTCTCACTATTTTAGACTCGAAAAAGAATGAATTCTATAAAGACGTCGCGTAAGTCCCCAAAGCATTGACGTACAGATATACGAGTTATATGATTATGAGAACTTAAAGTTATATTTTATTTAATGTGTATTAAATGTCATGGTAAGGATTGGGATGCGGGAAAGATAGTAGAAAAGAGGTACCGGGTAGTCAACAATTGTTGGCAAAAATTCCTTATACCTAAATATGGTTGTTTCATTCAAGATATACACGAATGACCTAATTGAATTTCGATAAATTGTCATCCTGATAATCCTTTTTGTAAACATACCCGCTAAGTTAGAATATATTGCTGTGAAACGGCAAAAAAATTATTATTGATAGATCTACGGTAGTAAAGACTTGACAATATTTCAAAAATTATTTTCAGAAAAAAATACGATCATAGTGTTTGGATTGGTTTCAATGACATAGACAAGAAAGGAAAGTTTGAATGGACCAGCGAAAGTCAAGTAAGTTTCACTGATTGGGGAATGTACTGGGGCGCCTATCGCCAACCGTGGAAAACTGGTAGTCTGGCAGGTGATTGTGTCGTGCTAAGTAAAGAAGGTAGAATGCATTATACATGGGATGACATCAAGTGTAATTCCGAACGGGGTTTTATATGTGAAATCGCTCATCCGATTGAAGGTAAAAATTCGACATGTCCACAATCAATCTGATATGTTGTTCTTCCAAATGTAACCATCCGTTTGTATATTTCTACATCAGAAGCGGCCCCTGTAGGCTGTAATCGACCACCCGTACGCAGTAACGTAGTTCTACAATCAGAAAAACAGCAATTCGATGTCGATGAAACAATCAATGTTACCTGTAAATCTAATGGAATACTAGTCGGGGATTCTGTGATCGTCTGTTACGGTAGAAATATTTGGTCGAGTCTTTCTCAAAAATGCATACTCGATGAAAAAGGTGTGGGTGAGCTACGGAATTTAAGAAGTTATTCTAGCTAGTTAGTTTGAGCTTAAACACACACTTCTTTCTTTGTTATATCAGCACTTAGAACAAAAGATTGTGTACTCCCGACGGATCCGACGTTTTCAAGATTTAAAGGCACAAACTCGATAACAAGTGACGGATATATTTGTCAACGCTGGGACTCACAGACCCCTCATTCACACAATGAAACTGATCAAGATTTCCCATTAGATGGTTCAGCTACGGCTGCGAATAATTTCTGTCGCCTGGTTGGTGAATCTAAACCGTGGTGTTACACGACAAATCCTAAAGTAAAAAGACAAACTTGCGATATTCCGGTTTGTGGTAAGGTTTCTATAGTATTATTCACATACTAAGTTCTGAGAAACTCATAAGAAATCAAATAAAACACCTAACGTTGAAATTTACCATAGATATCGCCAGATGTGCGAATGGTCCCCTTCCCAAATCTTAGGTCCACTTTTTTCTTCCAGTCTTTTCTGAAATGTCTTTTCTCCAAAGACGCCATAGGAATTAATTTTCAAAATTTTCATTGGAAGGCCCAGCCCATAAATATATTTGCACTTTTGGAACTCTGAGTTCCACCAAAAAATACATCTTTATGTATTTTTGTTCCACCTGATTGGATCTTTAGCACCACCCCTTTAGAATTTTTGACGGTCACATTAATTCACTTCTATCTATCCTAACGATTGGGCACAGTTCAACATCTATCTATTTCCAATGACGTTTTTTTATTGAATAGATATTCCAACGTGTCAAGTTCCCGATATCAGCAACGTTGATAGCGTTGGTGGAGTGACGAAGGTGATAGTAGGTGAGGAGGTACAAATGGTATGCAAACCTGGATATTTTCCTGAGGATAATACGGGTGATAAACTAATCTGCAACGAAAACGGTTCATTCTCTGGAAAACAGAGAGTATGCAAAGGTATTAACATTACTGCTACGAAATCTTTAAGAAAGGAGGTGAAGGTTGAATTGAATACAATGCATTCATCACGACTTTCTAAACCAGAAAATTTCAAACTTCATGGTATATCGATGTAATGTGAAGGAGTGAGTACGTAACTTTCATATTTTTTGTATCCTTTTATGCAGGATCGTCAGCATTCTCATGTGATATTGACGTACCTCGTGGTAGCACGGCAAATGTTACGAAATCTGTTTGGGTCAAAGATTATGTGGAATATTCATGCGAACAATACCACTTTTACAAAGGTGGCGATAAAGTGAGAAAATGTGAAAACCCACCAAATCTTTCAGGAAGTCCTATTATCTGTGAAGGTAAATGTCCTTTGCAGTTCATTCAATAAAGAAATGAGATAAATATAGAAATTTCTCGAATTCAACCGTTCTATGTTCGCAGACATGCCGGATAGGTGCCCTACGGGATGGGTAGTTATTGATGAACTATGTACGAAGGTAGAGACTACCACACAATCATGGGAAGCTGCGGAAGAACTGTGCAGGAAAAAGGGTGGTTTTTTGGCTAAAATCCCCGATGATACAACGAACCGAGACTTGGTTTCTTACATCTCTACTGCGGTTGCTGGTAATGCAATGGATGGATTTTGGATTGGAGCACATGGAGAAAGTAAGATGTGTGAAATTATTCGATTCACAAACGGACACTTTAATGTTGTATCTCATATTTTTTTGTATCTTCTAGTTGAATCATCAATGAAAACTAGTGATATTGTATATTTGGATTCATCACCGATGACATTTACGAACTGGCTCACTTCCCCGACAGGAGGAAGTGCTAATAAGGCTGTGGCCGTAAACAAACAAGGAAAATGGATCAAAGCAAAAATAACATCTGAAACCTACGGTGCCGTTTGTCAGCTTCCGATTAGTGAGTACTTATCGCTTTATCTTACCTTATATCGAGATGATTCCTCATCGTCTTATCGTGGCTTATTTCTTCTTTTAGACTGTCCGGGTGGTTTTATCGCTCGTGGACGAACTTGCTATAAGATTTTCACAGAACAAAAGAATTGGAACGCGGCCGAAGCTGTTTGTGATACTTTCGGCGGCCATTTGCTTACGATTCTCGATAGAAATACTAATGAATTCTTCAAAAGTATCGCGTAAGTAATTTCATAATACATCATAGATTAACTAATAGAGAAATATAACTGAAGTCTGCAATTTCCGTTGACTGGATTGTTATATTCTCATATCACTTAAAACTTTTGAAATTCTGTATACCTTTTGTTTTTTACCTACCTGCATTTACAGGCGGAAACTCGGCTTTACTGTTTGGATCGGCCTTAATGATATATCAAATGAGG
>JAYMFW010100870.1:0-10077 GCA_036785005.1 Tubulanus punctatus | reverse complement strand
AAAGACTTTTAAAAATCGATAATATAGATAGTTTGTGGTCCTGGTAAGTGACAATATCTGGAAAAATATATCAAAAATCAATGATAGTAGTAATAGTATGATGATTTCTTTTCGGTTTCTTAACAGAATCATTTACTGCCGATCACAAACCGTTAATGGGTGAATCTCCGGAGGTGCGTGGTTATTTTCTGGGATGTGGTTTCAACAGTTCTGGCATGATGCTTGGTGGTGGTTGCGGTCGGGAATTAGCTCGGTGGATCGTCAACGGCCGACCAGAATTTGACATGTTCTCATACGACATCAGGTGAAATATGAAATAAAGGAAAATAATATTTGAAAATATTAGAATTACTTTCTTACTATTACCAAAAATACATAAATAGGGATAAAAAATATACAACTAATTCCTTGAAAAATTGGGTGTTTTCTATTGACTGAAGAATTAGAAGCCGATGAAAAGAGAAAGTTTTTGAGAAGTGATTCTCCAGAAATTGGAAATGTCAAAATAGCAAAATAGGAAAAGCCATGTTTTGTGGTATCTATGAGGCTCAGTCAGTTGAGGTCACTAAAGGCCGCTAATGTTGATTTGTGTATTTTTGTGTATATCTTATATCCTCAACAAACCACTATATGGGGTTTGAGAATAGATAAAGTTCAAAGTATTTATGTATTTCTAATATAATTGTAAATCTGAAATTGTTCGTAAAATATTTCAAGCTTGTTTTTGTTTCACCACAATTCTAATTCTTCTACACTTATTCGTTTTCAGACGTTTCCCTCATAGACTAACAGATAACTATCACTGGATTAAAGAAAGGAGCCACGAGGCGTACGCTAAGAATTACGCTACTGCATTTATACATGACGAACCACTAGCATCGCGTAATATGAGAAAAGATCCTCTGTACCAGGTAATGTTCCAGCTCATTAAGTTACTCGAAATGCTTTGGAAATTATTACCCAGTGTGAATGCATGCCTATGCCACGAGGGGATTTGAACCCGGGTCTGATAAATCAGCGTCCGGAGCTCTTACCACTAAGCCAGCCACAACACTCCACAATTGAGGTGCTCGCAATGCTTTGACAATTATTACCCAGGTTATGGGACCTTTCACTCCTGGGGAGCATACATCAGTGTGTAGCCTCTATGGGTGCCCCTCACTAAACAAACACATGATCTTTCACTGTCCTAGCCCGGTACCCATTCACTCTTGGGTGGAGAGAGGCAGTGTGAATACGTCTTGCCAACGGACACTACGCTACGATGGGATTTGAACCCTGGTCTGATAAATTAGAATCTTACCACTGTGCTACGATGCTCCAGTCAGAATATTTCATCCAAACTGCCAATATCATAGTGATGAAACTAGTGAGAATGAAACTCATTTATTCGAAAAACTTTTGGCTTTAGGTTTTAGCTGATCAAGGGTGTCACTTTCAAGAGCGTCATGGATGGGAACGACCAGGATGGTTCAATAAAGATGGTCCAGTACCAGTAAGTATCTACATGTATTTTAATCTCTTTCATTTTTCAAACCAATCCGAGTTTGGCAGCTATACCAGTTATCAAGATATGCTTTGTATAAACATTCTTTACTTCATTTCCAGCCTCTAGAATATGATTACTATGGTAGTTATGGAATCCCGCTAAATGAGAACAACGCATACTTCGACAAACTGAAACTAGATTACTACTTTGGTTTCCCGAAACATCATGACACAGTAAGTTTCCCCTATCTAATACGATGTATCTGAAAATCTTACTGAAACCAATAAAAAAACTTGATTTAATCGTTCTGATTTCATAGATAAAGGATGAATGTTTGACCTGTCGTGAAAAAGCTGCTGTATTTGATATGTCGTATTTCGGAAAGTTTTACCTAGTCGGACCAGACGCTGCTAAAGCTGTCGACTGGATTTTCACGAACAACATGAGAAAAGATCCAGGTATTTAGTTCAAGTACTTCATGGATTGTTATCATAATGTCTTTGTATCATCGACAAACTGGTCAATCTGTCTATAGGGCATTGATTGATAAAAATGCATCCATATTCAATGATTTCTCTTATGGAGTATTTGGGGCTTGCCTTGTGTGCAAATTTCGCAATTTTACTTGCACAGACGTGTTTCGAATCTAGATGTTCAAACTAATACTCATGGCTTGCATTTTATTTGTTATCATTTATTCTAGCAGCAATTTTTATAGGAGATTTATTCTATTGACTATTGTTATATTTTTCTTTACATTGTACTCAAGCAACTTAAATAAAGATGGAACTAAACTATTACTATTCTCCTCATCAATCATATTCTGATGCACATTCGCTGTAATTACAGGTAGCACGGTATACACGTGTATGTTAAACAAACAGGGAGGTGCTGAAGCTGATTTAACTGTTTCTATGGTAGATTCTGGCTCGGGAGGACCTCATGCTCCACAATTTGATGGTATGTTAAATAATACCCGCTTCATAAAAGATGAAATAAAATCGATTGGTCGCTAAACGGCTCTGATCTCAGGTTTTTAACCATCCAAAATGTTTTGATCAGTGAAATGTTTTGCTAGTTCTGAATCACATTCCAGTTTTCTCAACATTTAATATTTCTCATTATGAAGGAAAAGGGTACTATTTGGCAGTTGGTGGAGCTGCAGCACAGCAGGGTTGGAGTCATATAAATACCGTAATACAAGATCAGAAATTTGATTGTCATTTGATCGACCATACCGATGATATGGGAATGTTAAGCGTTCAAGGTCCCAGAAGGTACGAAAGAATTCTCGAAACATTCCCGGATGATTCTCACACGAAATAAACTTGAGTATCATCAGTAGGGTGTTATTGTAACAAATTTCATCTATCCAGGCATCCAGATAAACAAATGTTGACCATGTCAAACAACTGAAAAGAGCAAAATGGAATGAAAGAGGGACTTTCTCCCCCCGATCAATTATGGCATGTGTAGTGGGAGAAACCTATTGTGAAAATATGTGTTCACCTACTGCACTGGTTTAAATCGATCAAATTAAAGTAAAAATGCCAAATTATAACGTCGGGTAGAAATTAAATCTTCCACTCGTGGTAGGTGAGAACAAGATTTTATGAAGCTTCGTGAAGGAGACAGCCCTCACTCGTCATAGTAAATCTTGTTCTCACCTACCACTCTGGTAGATTCTATATGTTGCACTGGTCATTGAGGCAAATGTACCAATAGATCGATTTTCTAAAATAGAAATGGCACAGAATTTCTGAATTTTGCATGACATGTTCTAAATCTGATATTACTAGTATAAAAGCTATTGTCTGATACTTGCTAACTCTTGTTCATCTTCACTTACAAAGATAAAATACTGTATAAACTCATTAATATTCAAGTAATCGTTATTCAATTTCAGTCGTGATATCCTTCAGCCAATAATTGATACAGATCTGTCCAACGAAGCATTTCCTTTCTCTTCTCACAAGGTTCGTTTTTGATATAATTTTCATAAATTTGCCAAAGTCTGTGTAAAACCCTTGGCCAAGAGTTTAGAAAACTCAACAATTTTCATCTCTTAAAAGTTGGGAAACTGCCGAGAATCGGGGAAATTCTCATCCCTGTAAAGATATATGAGCATGACATTAGACTTCTATTTTATTTCACTATTAGGTAGTAAATATTGCTGGACACGAATGTCGAGCTATGAGACTTTCGTTTGTCGGTGAACTCGGATGGGAGTTGCATGTTCCTAATGAATCACTAGTCGATGTGTATAACGCTGTTATGGAGTCGGGGAAGGCTTATGGTGCTTGCAATGCCGGTTACAGAGCTATCGATTCACTCAGTATTGAAAAAGGTTTGTTTAACTACTGCTACTTTATTCTCAAGTTGGTGACTCTCTTGGGTAAACATATCCAGACTTCGCTTAGGTTAGGCAATGTCTCTCATCATGTGGTAAAAATTTTGAAGCCACAAGCATCCCACGAGTTATCCAGAACATTGAGTATCTAGGTACTCCTCTTGGTTTAGGTAAAGGTGTATACTAAATGAAATCTAGATAACATCGCTATAACTTTTCAATAGAAGGTACTGGAATTTTCGTCTGTATTATATGAAAATCTAAATAAAACCAATCTGAATGAACATAGCTCAACTGCAAGTTATTTTTTTTTTCACTAATGGGTCATCACAACCAGGAATATTTGATTGAAATCATCTAAGCTGTATTTTTATGATTCGTTGTAGGTTATAGACATTGGCACGCTGATCTACGCCCAGATGATACCCCACTAGAGGCTGCTCTAGCATTTACGTGTAAACTAAAAACTGACATCCCATTCCTCGGTAGAGATGTTCTTGAACAACAGAAAGCAGACGGACTGAAACGTAAACTAGTCTGTTTTACTATTGATGAGTGAGTATTTCTGTAACAAGTCTATTTTCTGCTTGTCTGGCAATAGTTTGCTAGAAAATTCTGGATTTTCTCAGATTTCATCTAGATGAGTGATGATAGGAGAAGTGGAGCACTATTAACCGTAATAAAATGCTGTGTTTCACAGTTAAACGATGAAAATGACATTTTCATAGTTGAAAATTATAATCTGGGTGCACACTTGCTCAACTTGTGTACTGTAAATGATACAAGTTTTGTAGTTCAACCTTCTAACTACTGTTTCTCTTTATAAAATTCACTTGCAGAACGTGATGACTAAATGCCACCAAAATATCATCTATCACAATCTAGAGACCAAAGCCCTGAATATAAATAACAGGCCTAGTTCTTAGGCTTAGCTGTATATATGATATATATCTAGACAATACTGATGATTTGTTGTTAAACAGTGACTGGTATTTCACTCATAGTAAATTCTATATCCTAGTCGAAGAAGACGTATTTGGCATAGATATTATTACTGAAATATAAATTTGAAGAGAGAGATAAGTTCCGTAACTATCTTATATTATAATGTATCATATGCTTTTCTATTTCAGTCATGTACCTCTACACGGATTAGAAGCCATATATAGAGATGACGTGCCAGTAGGATACATCAGACGTGCTGAATACGCCTTCGCAATCGGAAAAAGTTTGGGATACGGATACGTGACGCATCCGGAAGGGAAAACTGTGAACAATGCTTATTTGAAAGCCGGACAGTACCGCATTGAACAAATGGGTACATCGTATGACGCTACTCTCCACGTACAAAGTCCGTTTGACCCTAAAAATAATCGCGTAAAAGGAAATTACGAAGAACCACAAGCAGCTCAACATATTGTAAGTCAGTAGATACTGATTGAGGATTGTTGATTCAAGGATTTTTGTGAGGGAAATATAGTTTTTGACAATATTTACATGTTTACCAAACAGCACTTCAGATATCATGTTTTCATTAAATGATGTTTTGAGATCCCATTTCTGTTTACTCTTAGGGTCTCTGGGTACACCTTACCTTGTACACATCTTCTTTTACGTATTAGATGTGGTTTATTGTATATCAACATAGAGAACTTCTCTTCTATGATGTAGATACTCACTGAATGAATTGCTCTAGGTAAAAACGGTTTAGGATGATTTATGAAGGATCATGGAACATCAACATTTTTATACATAGCCATCGTTATTATAAACCAAATATTGTATTTTTTCTGCAAAATAAATAAATGTATGTATATATTTGATGAATATACCCGGTACTGTCTCATGTATTGATTGTTAGATTCCATCTTTATTGGAGTAGGACTTGGACCTCATGACGCAAACCACCAATCATCATGTGGTAAAACTGAAGAAGTAATTTTTGGGGACTCTACGCATTGAACATGCTCTGAAATACAGTGGAACCTCATTACAACGAAATCTTTTTGGTACCAGGAATTTAGTTTGTTGTATCTGGTACAAAATGAGTTGAATTTACTGATCTGAGTCAGAAATTACAGTTCGTTATGTCCAATTTTTTGTTCTATTCGTTGTAAGGAGGTTCCACTGTACCGAAGAGCCATTTGATAGATATACCCTGGTAATGAAACTACTTGAGCATTAATGCATGGGGTGCATTCATTGGAGTGCACATATTGTGCCACATTTTGTCATGTTCAATTATTTTTCCTATATTCGCAAATGAAAGATCACATCCACTAGACCTGTGGAACCAGTTTCCATCCTTACTATAACTTGCCTGGATTTGGCTGACCAGATTCTTTGTTAATAACATGTAATTCAGTACAAAATCCTATTTGATCGAAAACATGTTAAATCAAGTTTTCCAGAGATCCTTGATGTGCGCAGAGCCGGAATTATTGAATATGCTCCTCTACATTCCCTGTGTATGGATTTGAATGATTCCTTGCTGCAGTTATCAACTATTTGCTTCTATCATCTTCATTATACTTCATCCTCAGTCCTCTAAGAATGAAAACGTCTACATCTTTTATTTCTCGTATTTGATTTTCGTCTTTATTCATATTTTCTGTTAGAATTTTTAAACAGATAACAAAACATCACAAACGGAACATATTCATTCACGAAATAAACACACTATTTTACGATTACAATATTCAGATTATAAACCAAAAGATTAGCCTAGCCAACTGATTAAAATATTGCGACCACGACCATACCTTGTGAAGTCTCCCCAACCCTAGATAATCAGCACAATTCACTAAGATAGAACTCCCACACAAATTTCAAATAATTCCCATACTATTCAAAATGCCGAGTAGATATACTATCAGCGCCTATCCAGAGTCCATTGATGCTATGTGCATTCGAATTTTGCAGATTCTTCAAACAATAGAACCCCGTTTAAGAATTTTTTATAATCAGAAACTTGATCTCAATATTCCTGGAACCGATCATTCTGTTATAAAATTTGCATTTCACAAAATGTTTATGAGAACCATTTCATAATGATATATCACAAAATTCAACTGAATCACACAGCAGGAAGCATATTCACTGAAATGCATTTTTAAAGTTCCTGAATCTTTCACATATCTACAGCACGCGCAGTTCTGGTTTTACATGAATTATCACACATCTGAATCCACTCTCCGTAGGCCTTTCTTAGCAGCTTGATGAATGTGACTTTCTAAATTATCTACAAAACAGAGATTAATAAATCATTAACGATTTTTACTTAAAACACAAACTATATCACTACAGTGAAACCTCGTTACAATGAAACTCTCGGGACCAGGAATTTAGTTCCTTGTAACCGGTACAAAATGAGTTGAATTTACTCATCTGGGTCAGAAATCACAGTTCGTTGAAACCAATATTTCGTTGCAGCCTTGTTTGTTGTAACGAGGCTCCAATGTATTACAAATTTGATAAACTTACATATCTTATGTTTTCCTTTGATTGGGAATTTAACGAGTAATTCTTGTGGATTTTGACAGATGAATACAAATGGAGATGACGATTCACCAGCAGGATACTGAAAGTAAGAAGAAATGTCCGCTTCGTTAGTAATGAACAAAATAACAATTTGCAGTATTTTAAATGAATTTCATCAATCAATAGATAAATAGTTATCAGAATATACAGCCAGTTATATCTAAAACAGTCGTACCCCAGTATAACAACGATGAATTTTCAAGGTCCTAGCTCATTCCACACTTAATATCTGTCCCCAGAGAATCGTTATACCGGGATTCAACTGCATAATAGTTACCCCGGTATTCATTTTAAAAAGCTTTCATAGTTAATTTACGAACCTGTTTTCTATATTCATCTTGAGCTAAACAATCTACAACTTCAACACAACCTAACAAACATCCAACTGGATAGTGTTCAGGAAACTTTAATCTTGGTCCTGAAATGATGAATACCAACAATTTTTGATAAAATCTTGAAGAAGTATATTTCATAATTGATTCATTAACTACATGTGTAGTAAGTCTGACTCACTTTGGTAAAATTGTCTATAAAACTCTTCTAATTCTTCGATTTCTTCTTGCGTAGGAGTTTTAGCAGTTGCAGCTATGTACAGACGACCCCTCTGAGCAGAATACCATGAACGACCTTCATGCCTGCAAAGATATAAAATCCAATTAAATGAAATAAAACAGTTATGCACATATACATTTCTAACCCAATAATAGCATTTGTAGTGGGAGAAAACCCTCACTCATCACAGAAAATATTGTTCTCACCTACCACTAGTGGTAGATTTTCTTTATCTATAAGAATCAAATTAGTCAATATTTATGTAAGAAGCGTGCGTTATTGCCTGAAAAGACCAAAATCTGTTCGAGTCAACCTGTTATTAAATTCTTCAGACTCTACTCTAGCACATGTATCATTAGTGATTCTTGGACAATTCCCCTCAGATAATTCCCCAGGAGAATTGTCCTGTTACCATCATTAGTTCACAATTTGTAGAGCCCAAATTGACTAGTAGCAGGTAACACTGTCACCTACTTCAATCTAAGCAGGACAAGGAACAACTAGACATTATGCTGATATGTGAGCAAATTTACTGGATCAAGTCCCATATAAGTAGAAATAGTGCCATTGTATAAGCAGGTGGTGATTCGTTATAGGGTATTAGTGTGTTAGAGTCAACACAGTATTAATAGGCACTATTTTCGACTTATATTGGACTTGGGCCAATTTACTCACTTTTTGATTCCACTGACAAGAAGTGAAGCCCACGGTTGATGCATACTGAGACAGACACCATCATCAGCCATTTCTTGTAATTCTTTATCTTGTAATCTCAACGTCCGAGATTTATTCATGTCGGAATGAGTCGAAACCTTGGCGCTGTACTTCTGTTCAGGCGCTACAAACTACAATGAAAATAGAGCTATTTCAAAATAAGCTTGATTCAAATATTTTTCAAGATATTTCGCAATTAAGTGAAAGCTATGGCAAGTGCTATGCTCTGTGGGCAAATGACTATGTAGAAGTTCATGCTTCAATAATTAACGGAAATCATTTTTAGATATTTTATGGACATTACCTTAGGAGCAGATTGTTTTGTGTAAGATAAAGCAGGATTGACGAGATCTGAAAACTCATCCAAATTAATCGTTGGTAGAGATTCCTCCTCCGTTGACGATTTTTGTTTAGCTCCGTAGTGAATCTCCTGAACAACGCTATCGTTTCTATCGTACATATTAACAATTTTTTCCATTTCCGCATCGATTATCCGTCTGCCAGCGAAATCGAATGTGATCTTCCGATCGAGCCGAGAACCATGACGCTGTTGACGTAATTCTGTCTCCCGTGATTTCAATTTCGAACGTTCCTCCTGCGTCAGCCAAGTATTTCCATCGGTTGTAAAATAGTCGGATTCGTCATCTATCACTTGTGTTCTCCTGGCACTAAGATATTGAGACAGAAAAATGTCAGAAATTTTCTATGGCCAATTTCACAAAGAGCTACTGTAGTCCCGATGGGGCAGACAATTTTTCACCGAGTTGGGCGGATACCAGCTTAAAATCTCTGATATTTTTAGTACAGCGAAGCACCGAGAACAGAAAATCTTTACGGAAGTTCACCGACGCAACTGGTTTACCGAGTTGGCTGGTACCAAGATAGGGGGAGTCTACTGTATATAACATACAGTATTTGGTGCTTTTTTGGAGGGTAGTTCAAAATTACATAGCACTGAACTATTACTTGGAGGGTAGTGGTTCGAGCTATGGACTCTGATTTATCAGATCGGGTTCAAATCCTGGTGTAATGTCTGTGGGCAAGACATGCATTCACACTGCCTCTCTCCACCCAGGACTGAATGGGTACTGGGCTAGGACAGTGAAAGATCAAGTGGATGCTTTGTAAGGAGTGCCAATAGGGCTGCACTTTGCTGTATGCTCCCCGGGGAGCTGAGCACGTATCAGAGTGAAAGGGCATACCTGGGTAATAATTGTTAAAGTGTTCAATGAGCTGGAACAACGTTATACAAAAACCTGACATCATTACCTCAGCATGATTTATATATAAGTTAAGCTGGTACCGAGCCTCTATTGCTTTATGTGAACTCAGCTCAGAGATAAAATCTCTTGTTGGACCTACCATGATTTGTCATATTCTAGCAATCTCTCTTTGTGTTCAACAGCTTTCTGAAATCCATCGTTCACTCTGG
>JAYMFW010100759.1:0-10082 GCA_036785005.1 Tubulanus punctatus | reverse complement strand
AAAGTTGTATGTACAATTCATTTTTAGACATAGAATAGACTGAAGATTTTTTCTGTTGTTTTTTCTTCTTTTTTTTTGTTTCTTAACGGATTCACCTGAAACTTCACATATACTTAAATCATATTGATACTCATCGCCACAGCTAGGGAATCCTGATACTCGCAGCCGTTTGGGCTACAAAGGGGTCTGAAATGTCCAAAAACTACGTTTTTGGCGTGTTTTCAAACAGAAAACTTCCAAAAGTCATAGTCCTCCTTCATTTCTTAACGAATTTAATTGAAACTTCCCATAATTCTAAAACATATCGATACGCATCGATGAAATGAACGGTCGTTTGTGATAATTGCAGCCGTAAGGGTCACAGAGGGGTCTAAATATTAAAAAAACCTCGTATATTTCTGACACAATATAGGGATTAACCGCCTACGCTTGTGAACACGACAACAATAGCACAATTCTTGAACTTAGGTATTCAAACATGTAACTTCATTTCTCCTGATCTTTCGTGACAAGTCCTCCATGGGACGTAGGTACAGCGTCAGTTGTTGTAAATTGAGAGGCTCGCGATCGAATCTGGGCTGGGGCGGGTATTTTTATATTCAGTTTTTTTAAATTTCTATCACATCCATATTTACCATATTAATGAATCGATATGACACTATTCAGCCAACTAATGAGATAAATATCCATTGATTTTTCATCGATTTTTTAAATATAAGTCACTACTAAACTAACAATGAATTATCAACTGGTAGAGCCTACACAGGTTTAACACAGTAGCTAACTTTCTTATGACCTATCTGATATCACCGGAGGATTTTGATCATGTAACGGATACCAGTACATGGACATGGACAAGGTGAGAGAACCCCGTTATTTAAGATTGGCATTATCCCTGGTGACAAAATACAGGGATTAAGTGCACTAGTGTCCAGATTCAGTCTTGCGTACCGGTATTTAAAATTCCAAGTTAATCTCTACTATCACACCAAGACCCCGTGGGACAGAGGTAAGTCATTGGATGACTTAATTGTGGGCCTGGGATTGAAACGGGGTAGGGGCACGCCATTTAGAATTTCAATTTTCATTACGTTTATATGACCACATGGTTACCAGTAGGCCTACCCGGATTATAATATTGACCCGTTCTTTACATGGTGGCAGAAACTAGTAATCGCTGTTGTTAAATAATTATCGTACGCTTTCCAGAGGTTTTTGGAATATACAGTTTTCCTTCGGTTTTGATGCGGAGATCAAGCTATATGACAAGACAATTAGAAACTAGAATGACATTACAACTTGTATTGACAAACATGATGTCCTAAATATTGTTTAATGTGCTTCGTGGATTTTTTCTATGTGTGCCGTCCGCTGTTTTTCAAGAGATTTTAACCTGAATGGTTATATCATGAATTAGTGATGAGTTTGAACTTTGAATCTTGAGTGCAATGTACAGTATAATTTGTGTCATGACGTCTAGTATATATGAAGAGAAGGGAATAAGAAAGTAGAGATTAGTAAGAAGATTTTATTAGAAGGTTAAAGTGATAGTCATGATGTGATTTCTATGTTCCGAGGACGGAACATGTTTTGAGGTTGGGGGAACGTTATGGGTTAAGGGGTGAAACAAGTTCGATGAGGGCAAATTGTAGGAAAACCCCAATCAAATCCTTAGGAAAACAACAACATTATTAATTTGGAAAAATGAAAAATTGCAAAACTATATTTTACCAGGTGATTACATTCACTGATGGAACTATAAATTTACCAAAACCAAAAACGTTAAAAAATCATAAGTTCAAGTTCATAATAAGACGAACGCTACATTCAGGCTAGCCTATCACGGATTTTCGCCAATGAACTTAAGGTTTACACGCTAACGCAACGTTTACCGGGAAAAAACGACGGCTCCACGCAGTTACGAATAGTTATAGCTCCCCAATGGACGACAGCTCCACACGCGCAATGAAACGGGCAGCTATAACTAACTCCACGGCGGATGACAGCGCCACTCGCAATGGAACGAACCGATTACAGCAGCAGCTCCAACAGCGACGGTGTAGAAACTACGCAGACGAACTAACGCGAAATCGCATCCTCTGCTAGGCCTACTGGATCATCAACAAAATGGGAACACATGGATGATCGGCCAAAAGCTCAGCTACAACGAAATAACACATCTCAGCGATAACACGGACGAAATACACGGGACGGCTGCAGCCACACAGCGTAGTGCTCAATTCAACGACGACAAATATTAACAGTCACAAAAAACAAATCAAAATGGCAGACAGTACTGAGGCCGGTTAGTCCACAGGGATCTAATTGAGGGCTACAGGAAAAGTTCAATCATTTCTGGAGTATCTCACATTTAGAAGATAGAGGGTTAACTTACACCACACTACCAGTAGAGTCAACTCGATCAGGTTCAATACAAAAGCTTCAAATTCATCTGGACATCTCCGTTGAGCTGATTCCAGCCAAAAATAATTACATCATCCAGAAAAGTCCTGGGCCCTGATGCCACCATTTTCGTTCACAAAGTTAACTCATTTACATAAATATTGGCACTTTCTGCCTCACATGCCATAGTAGATTACAACTAATGTAAGGTGGCAGCACCAATGCAAAAGATATAAAAATAAACACTCAATGCCAAACAACTTCGCACAATTTGTAACAAGGGGTGAGTGAATATTGTAATTAGCTGTGACATAGTAGCATGGAGATATTGGGTTGTATGTAATGAAGAAGACAAAATTATCCTTGTCTGAAACGTAAGATGTTTAACCCACTAATTATCCCATCAGGAACAGACACTACTGACTCCGTCAGGATTCGAAGTCGTGACGTCAGGCACCTATCGCCAGCACATGGCAGCCAGTGCCTTAACCGACTGAGCTACTCGCCATCTAAGATGGTCATCCAAGAAGTCAGTTTGTCACTTAGTGTAGTGTCTCTGTTCCTAATTGGATAATTAGTGGGTTAAACATCTTATTGGGTTGTATATTTAATAATTGGGAGATTGATAAATGTTTGATAATTATGGTTCTATAGGCCTATGTTGTTTATATTGTAATTATTCGCTTGACAGGTGTCATCTCAGATTGGATGACTCTGTCTGACATGTGTATTTACTAATTAGTTGCACCTTGTATATTAATCAGGGGGTTAAAGTTACGAAAGCTCAGTTATTGAGAGCGAGTATTATTCGCAGAGCTGTGTTCTGACAAAGCTAGTGTTTTTGATAAGCGGGCCGACCTGTATGTCGTATATTATTTTGGGCAGCACACTTAAGTTTATGTGGGCCGATCTACGTATCAGAGCTCGGTGGATAATATATATCTATAATAAATATACGAAGCAATCATCAACGGATATCAACTCTTCCTCTCGTCGCTTTCGGAGATAGCAGACCTACAAATCATTTCAAGTTGCTTAAATCCGTAACAAATCGTGGAACAAATCGTAACAACTCTTGAATCGGTCGCAAAAAGTGGCCAAGGATCTGTGAATATGTGTAATCCGTATGAACAATACTTAAACGATTGAGGATTTTAATTCAGGAAATTCCCAAAAGTATGAAACTTTTATCAACCTTTAGCCTTTGAAAAAACATCATCAATATTTTTCTGTGTTGTTCATAGAAAAACCTTTTTCATCTTTGTTTCTTAGATCAGCTCTCCCTCACTTCGCATGACAGGAAATCTCTAAATCTTGGGGGGGGGGTGCTGGGGTGGAGCCCAGAATTTGGGTTTTTTTATCTTAAATTCGACTGACGACGCTCACGGTTGAAAAATATTCCAATTAATCTGTTTTTCAAATCCAAGAATATTTCCAAAAATGTTTTTTCTTGTGTATTTAATCTAGAATTCTAAATGAATTAAGTTTGGCTTACCCGATGAATATTTCACCAGAATCGGCGCGGCGCAAAACAACAAAATCAGGAAGTCGACTGTCTGCCGCATTTTCAACAACTGAACATTTGTTTAATGCGCATCAGAAATAAAAAGGGCAAATTTTCTGATCACGTTTTTGCTCGTAAATCATAATTGTTATGAATTTTAGGAACTTCCTCGTCGAACAAAATTGTTTCGAGTCTATAGGCCAACCAAAGTCACTACTGGGTTGCTGCTCTAAAGTTTTCGGTGCACGTTTCATTGGCCACCCACATCGGAGAGTTGAAATCGAACGACGAAAGGCTACTCTGGCAATCGAGGATTCCACTCCTGTCAAATTTGATTTGATTTGCTCGGAATTGTAATCATTCCGAGAACAAAAGCAATCGGATGGCTAATTCTTTTTAAAACAAAATCGATAGCACTGTCAAATCACCCAATCGCCTCCGGAAGTTTATACACATCCTTTGCAGCGTTTCATTCGGCTCTAGGCTACATCGTATCGACCGAACTTTACCTCCGGAGCCGATAAAAGCTTAAAGATGGCTGACTTAAGATTTCAAAAAAGGTCTTAGGACGCATGATTTCTTCTATGATTCAATGAATTTCATCCCTCTATTATCTGTGCAAGCAATCATAGAATAATTTTATATTTCACACGACGATTTTAGCCTACTGATGATGACCGTTAGACGATCGAAACGTCTTACTCCGTAATAAACATTTATTTCTATTAAAGTTCTTTAAAGAAATAAGATACTAGATAGCAGCTCTGATAAAATTCAGTAAAAATGAAAATGTTTAATTTGAAAGGATTATACGTGGCGCTGTTTGGTCATCAAGATCAGACTGACCTGATCATTAACAACTGTCGCGATCATAATAGTTCGTGACGTCACTAGAGGCGATTTTTTTCAAATTGGCAGCACCCAGAAGCGTTCCCCGTACAATTCACGCCAAAAACCAATTGATCCTAAATAAGCGTTCTTTCAGAGACGGTTGTCAAAGTGATGCCGAATCAAGTATATTACCGTGCCTCAAAATCATTGTTTTGAAGTTGATAGACGATTTTTATGGCGTGGATATCCTGTCAAAATGGAAACATCGTTTTTGACGTGTCAAAATAGATATCTTTCATTCTTTGAAACAAATTTCTTTATTTGAAACAACTATTCGTTTCTTTGTAACGCCTTTTGACGAGTGATTTGACTCGTCAAAACAGATCGTGGATATCCTGTCAAAACTAATTCATCCGAGGAGAGTTCGTGGATTTTCTGTCAAAATGCATTTCTTGACGCGTCAAAATTGATCTTTTTCGTTATCCATCACCTCAGCATAGAAGCCTATATCATGTTTTCACTCAACAACACCATTACCACTGTATGGTTGAACAGTAAATCTAAAGAACATCAAGAAGAACTTATTAAGAATGCGATGAAAAATAGCAAATCGATCATTCTAAAGTACCATCAAAAAAAGAAAAATTAAGAATTCAACGAGTGACAAAATAACAAGAAAAAGTGAACGAAGAAAGAAGAAAACAGAAAAGAAGATACTGGAAAAAGAACTGATAATGCGTGATGTCTTGTTTTATGGACTTTGGCAAAGTGAAAATTAAGTTGACAGTATGACCAAAGCCTTGAAGTACAAGAACGATAGAGAAATGGCTCTCAAAGCTCAAATCAGATTTCGGCAACATGTACGTATTAAAACAAGAACTATCAGATGTCACGCTATTCTCTTTTTCTGAAAGAAGCACGAGCAACGCCGGATCAATGTAAGTACAGTAGAGTACGCATGAGTCGGATATGAATTAGTCGGAACATGCGTGAGTCCGCAAAATTTTTGATTCCCGGATTCAATACTACCAGATGTTTTGTACATATAACTCGGAATACGTTTGAGTCGGACATTGCCGGCCGGTCCGAGGTGATCCGATTCATGCGTACTGTATTGAGCAGTTGAAATAGAATGTGAAAAAAAACTGATAGCAGAAGCTTCGTTACTGACACCAACGCTGGTCAGTAGGTTACCTTACCTTGGATGTCGGTTACGTCACAGTATGGTCGTGAAGAACGAGGCTGGTCCAGATGACGAAGGCGATAGGCAGCAGTTTTATGGGACTGCCATTTCTTCAGTGCCTGGATATCCTGAATGGTATAACATTAAATACGATGACGATGAAGACTTGTACGTTGAAAACATCAAACTAGAAATAGACAAAGGGAGTTAACCGTGATTTTTTGCTTGTAACTGTTTTATCATAATTTCTAGGTGGAACTTTTTAGACTATAACCATTATATCAAGACTTACCTGGTTTATCTTGTGTTTATGTTTGTGTGGATTATGATTATTCATGGATCGGGCCTATTTAATTGGTAAGTAGACATTTATTTCATTTAATAGCTTTAAAATAACTTACCATTTCTGATTTTGACCATCTCTCGGAGCAAATTTTACTATGTTTGGCGGGTTAAAATCATTACCTTGTTGCTTTCAAAAACACTACCAAAAAATTGTTACATTCAAGTACATCATTTGAATGCTAAGTCTTAAAATAGGATCTTTTAACATCAAAGTTTAATGTTTTAACATAAAAATCAGTTTACTATCAAATGAACAGAGTGACATATTTTACATAAGCCTGGGTCAGATTGTGCACAATACCCTCAGAAGAGCCCTACTTAACCTAGTAATTAGATCTTTCACATATGTTTAATTTAAGAAAGGCAGATCTCATGTTAGAAAATAAAAAATGCTAAATTTTGATATATCACAACACTATTTCAGTATTAAATGAAGGAGATAGGGGTTACCACAACTAAGTTTCATCAGTTTGGCAGACACATCGCGTTGTCAAGGTAACTTCGTCGGTCGATATCTCAAAAACCTGAGTATCAATTTCTAAATCACTGTCATATTTAGATAGGCCTTCTTAATAACTTTAATTTGATATGCAATTACTTCTGAGCAAAAATAAAAATCCGGTTCCCATCGCAAATTGTTGTGCTCATTCCGAAATATTTCATTCTAAATAAGAATTTTTTCCTTAAATTTCATTTTTTTTTCTTTTTGACAGAAATTTCTCACTACTTTTTTCCTCTTTATTTCAATCTTCTGTCATTTTCATTCCCTCCTCCTTTCAAATTTCCAGTAAGAGAACACGTGACAAGTTATCAAAAAAGTTTGTGACATCTTACTTTTTGTTTCATTGTTCCGAATTTGTGCGTTACATTTTCAACATTAATTCAGTATCCAAGCCATTTTGTCAGCGAAAACATCGTATATATAAAACCCGATGGAGGTCGCCTTTCAAGCTGGCTTGTATATATCATTTTAGAAGGCTGTGTTCCTTAGCTACAACAAATTGATATCAGCACTCAAAGACTAATAACCGATACAATAAATAGGCTGAAACTTCCACACACACACAAATGTGGGAATTGGTTGATTTGATGGAATAGTAGAGGTACCGCCAGGCCATTATACTGTAGATCTGGGATACCCATGCTTGTGTAGATAGAGCTACATACCAGATATCAGGGAAATATCTTAACAGGGGGCGGATCTAGGTTATTTGGAAGGCATGGGTCCAAGTAAGAATTTTAGTATGACGGCCGCGAGGGGGTCCTCATCCTACGTAAGAAACTTGTGCGATTTCGCATCATCTAGACCAAAAAAGGTATTAGAAGTTAAGAAATTTGGCCATGAATTTTTTCACATTGAAAAAGACGGGTGCAACTTCAAGTACGAGGCAGGGGTCGGGACCTTGAGACCCCCCCCCCCTTTACACAGGTGCCTGGCTCAATGCATAAAGATTGAAAGGCATTAAAACATCATTCACATTTTATTGTTATTATCTTAAAGATCTTGAATTATTCAGTAATGCAAATATAAAGGTACCGGGAAAGATAGGTTAGATGATGTCACTCGTCGAGAGGTATTAATTCTATAGAACATCAGTCGACCAAGCGACGTAAAATAACTATACCCCTCGGGGCATTATCATTATTATGAGGCAGCTTAGTGCATGACGAAAACTTTCTTGGAAAACATATTTTTCCGTCTAATCTCAGACGACCACAGAACGCAATAGGCCTCTGGGACTAAAATTGATTCATTGTAACGGATAACGATTTGAAACAGGAACTATAGAGCGGTTTAAAATTCGTTGACGTCATTGGCTTTTGAAATATCTAAATCATTGATATTTTATTGACATTCGATTACTACATGAATAAAAAGTCACAAACACAGGTAATACTGGACCCGTATCTACAGAACTATCCCTGTTAGTAAGTTCCTGTTACCATTTGAAAAAAAATAGAAACCAAAAAAACCCGGTCAAAAAGCTCTTTTACAAATTTAGAAATACGTAGAAGAGTAGATCTTCCGGGTCACTCTTGTATCCCCCAATATTCATCAATTTTAGCCTCAGATTTTCAGATATGATGATATCATTTATTTTTCTCACAAATTTACAAAGTAAATGTACAGAAAAATTTAAGAGGTAGTACAAAATTGAAAACAATCACAAAATTAAGAATTATGGCGGACTCTTTATAAAAAGTTTTAGTTTGTATCTGTAAAGTTACCAGTTCTTTATTTTTTTAAACAAAACTTTTCCCTAATCATTCCGTTATCCCGGAGCAGGGGCGGATCTAATGATGGGGGTCTCGGGGGTCTGGACCCCTGCGTCTTACTATTGAAGTTGCCCTTCTCTTTTTCAAAGTGAAAAAAATGCATGGTCAAATTTCTGTATTTTTAGTATAAATGATGCAAAATTGCACCATTTTATGCAAAATTTTTCTAAGGTTTCTGACGTTAGAGGGGGATTTCCTCACACTCCCCCGGCCCGCGGCCATTGGACTTCAAGGCTCGTAGAGTGCCCTAGAATTCTCACTTGGACCCCTGCCTTCCAAAAATCTAGATCTGCCCATCCGGAGACTGTTAGAGGTACCGTAGCAAATAGTGAACCGTCACAAAGCAAATTTCGTATAGGCGTACGATTTTTATTTAGAATCAAATTTCCTTCTTTCCAACAATTCAATACGATTTTGAGATTTATATATTTGTGGCAATTTCAGCAGTCGACAGCACTGGGAACTATTTGAGAAATATGTTTTTCATCGCAGGAGCTCTTCCAAACTTTATGGCTTACTATAATCTCACTGCCCCCGCATTGACATATATTAATTATGTAAAGGCACGCATGTTACCGTCGCAATGCAAAACGCTTTGTTTCATTTTTGATGAGTTGAAGAAAACGCATAAATAAAAAACCCCAGCTAAAATCGCATATGGTGTGAACAAGGTAAGGGTCACACTGGATGGAGCGCGTATTTTCTACGCGTATCTGATACGGCGTATAAATATAGCTTCTAAAACTGCCTTTATCGGTCACACCAAACGTGATGCGTAAAAACTAGGGCGTATCATTGCGTAACAGTTACGACTGATTTAAAATTTTTCATTTTTGCGTAACAATACGCGCAATGTTGTCAGTTGCTCTGGTGTTTATAGCTAATGCCGCTGCCCGGTATTCTTACGAAACTTTTGATGATGCCGAGAAGTATAAATAACATTTGCTTGCTTATTCGAAAATATAAACTCACATATTTATCAAAAGGGTATGCTTTATCTATGAAATTCAATATGGTAAATAAGTGTCGTGACTTATCCATCCGTTTGGTATCGGGACGCTTGAATTTCATAGACGAATTTTGTCAAAATGAAACAATAGACCCACGCATGGCCCACGTCAAGATTTAAGCTATTTAATTAATTCAAGATCTATACACTATACGCGCTGGTGTGGCCGGGTAGATTTCGAACGCTACGCTAACGTAAAATATACGGCTCGGTGTAACCCAGAGGACAATAGCTCATTCATGACTAAAACTTGAAAAACTGGTCAATAGCAAATTTGAGCGGATTGAAGAGGGTGCCATAAGGGCATTATGAATCTGGGGGACCTAATTCTTGGGGTGCTGACAGCCTTTGGGTAGATAGACATACATACCAAATATCAAGGCAATAGCTTAATGCATGATGAAAACTTCCTCAAAAAACTTGAAAACAGGTAAGAAAAAGCTGATTTGAGAGAATTGAAGAGGGCACCACCAGGGCATTATCACTTTGGTGGACCCAATTCTTGGTGTGCTGATAGCCCTAGGGTAGAT
>JAYMFW010100537.1:0-10084 GCA_036785005.1 Tubulanus punctatus | reverse complement strand
AAATGCTGGAATACTTTTCGTCCATTTCACGTTCATAAATAAAAGTCTGGCCGCTGCTTCGCAAATCGCTTCTGGTCGTGTGTTGACGTACGTAGACATTATTTCGTGGGGGTACTGAAAAATAAGATTATAGGCATCATTTAACGGCACAATATGTAATAATCAACTTCGCAAATCCTAAATATATATTCTCGTGTCGTTGATGTATGCGGCTATAGATTTACTAATCGTTACACTCTGAATATTTCAATGATTTTACTCTTATTTCACTGATTTCAGTCGATAACAGATGTTTTTTTATGACCCGAAAAAATACAAAATGTCGACTCACGTATAAAGATTTTAGATTTTTAGATTCCCTCGAAATACTACATTTATTTCGTAAGTCAACATGTCTATCAGGTTGGTTTAAGACTAATGAGATTATACATGTATTATGTGAATATGTCTTACCTTAGGAGTAGGTTGGCATATTGATGGCGGTGGAGGTGCGTTTATCGCAGGTACAGTACCAATCAACGGTGATGGCGGTTCTGTCACTGGCGGCTGTAACCGTTCTAATCCCATCAGACTTGTCGACGGAAAATACGGTGTTCTGAATGGTGTGTTAGCTACAGACATCATAGACGATAGTTCCGTTTGTTCTTTTAGATACATGGCTACCTGACGGCGTATGGTCGAGTTACGGGGGCCTCGTTCGTGTTGTACAGCTAAAAGACAGAAAAACACCACGATATTAAAAACATTATTCAATTAAACACACGTTAAAACTAACGTTAGCCAAGTCGTGCACACTTTCTGCCGTGGAAAACATCCACCAGACATAGGCAACATTTCAGCATGTGGACCTGACCTGCGGGAATTTTTCGCGGGATTTCTGTTCGGAGCATATGCGCACTCAGCGGATGTGATGCTGGTTTATTCGAGCTAATTTGTTATTAAACGAAGTTTTGTCTTTTTTCACAGTTGATTTCCAGTCAGGATAGACATTTTAGCTCCCTCTGGTCACGAATTATGCTCGTTTTATAGTCACATGCTCGACTATTACTAAAGACACCCCGAGTGCCCAGAGCAACAATTATGTCTCAGCTGAACATTGACTGTCAAATACTCCTTTTCTCGATACAAAAACCACCAAGACGCCATTGACTATAACTGGCCCAGTATCGTCGTTGACTGGTAGCTGACTTTGTGAATTAGCTGAGCGTTTACAAATCGACTCTCAACACCTGCAGGGCTTTTACGTTAAACGGAGACATTGACGGATCCATGGGGGACTATAGTGATAATACCGGAATGGCTTGTTAGAAATCTTTGAGTCACGATTTTTAGTGTTGAAGTAATGCGTATTTAAATTCAGGTTTGATTGTGTATTGCTGACAAAAACCCGGGCTCAGTGGGGGTAGTGTTGATTTTGTGATTAATTCGCCGAGGTACTGCATTTCGATTTTGTAAACCGTATCATTCAAGATGTATGCCCACCCACCACCCACAGTAATTACACTCTACTAACATCAAGTAACGTTTTAAATATTGCCGGCATTAAGAAATCAACAATGAAATACCCCGCTTTTCAAAAATGAATATGAAGTTTCGTGAATAGGTCCACCAAGGGTGTCATTTCTTTTCAAGGGAAAATTGTAGAGCGAAGAATTTTTCCCTATCGATAGCCGGGTTTAGAGGTTCTACCACTGGTAACCTGATTTGTTAAACAGGTCAGGTGTAGATTTTATCAGTAACGCTTTCATTCTGTTATGTGTGAAAAGTCGGACCAATAATTTAGATCAGTTTTCGTTTGAAAAGCTGCAGTTAGATTTGGCAGCCGATAATCAAAATTAAATCTGGCAAAAACGTTTTGTCGCGATCAAAGAAACGATGGTTTGTGAGGGCCGATTCAGCTATGTCCAATTCGAGCCAATTATGAATTGCATTATACCGGGAATATAAGCCTAGGGGTAAGTGAAGCAGTTTAATAAGCGGCTATTTCGGTGCTGTCGTGCTGGATTAGAAGAACTAGTGTCGATTTGGTGAACCCGATGGGTAATTGTGCCCTATTCACGTTTTCCGTGTCTTTTTGTCACTAAGTCAGACGGTCCATATGCATCTACAACAACATCTGACACATCGCACAAACAAGGCACGCTGTTTTTTAAGACGCGGTAACTAAGCCTGGCAAGAAAGCTGGTGTTGGGTTACTCCGTAATTTGCTAATTTACGCTTAGCACGGCCATTATTCAAATTGGATCAAGATAGCTATTATTTTTCAATAAGAGCAAACACTATTTACGCCAAATCTTGACAAATGACGCAGAGGCAAAATAGGTAAAACCTAAATTAGTAAATCACTGATCAGAAGAGCATTAATTCGGCGCCAAAAAGCACCTTAAGTTAACCTCTGAGAATTGGATCTAGTGTTACAATAGTTGCATTGAGAAAATGAAAATTCACAAAAAGTTAACTCACCATCTTTATTCATACCGGCTTCCACACATTTAGTCAGACGACAAGCCCGACATTGATTCCGATGAGTTTTATCTACTAAACAAGTGCCCTGACCACGTGATTTACAAACATATTGTCGATTTCGTCTAATAGATCGCTGAAAATAATTTTAAAAAATGATAAAAATCTTTCAAGACATTTAACTCATCGAAATTCGGTATTAATTGACGACTGATCAGTTTCAATAAGTTAGAAATAAGTGATAACCTACCTTGAAAAATCCTGCACATCTGAAAATGGAAGATAGAATCGGTATAAGTTCACGAATATTGTCAGATGTGGCACTCATTATAAAATGAAACCATCAATTATACAATTAGTTTCCTTTATTGAATGTTTATTCTGCTCTAAATGATCTATTATGCGAGGTGATGACAATTCAATAAAACCTTGCAAATTAATCCGATCTCATATCGACCGAGTATGTTAGCCGTATCCGAGATGGTGATGTAACCAATGATGCAATCATTAATATCTTCATAAAAGATACTTTTGTCGACTAATATGAACTAAACACACTGCGAAAGTAGATTATAGCGCGAGGTGGTCACTTTGGATGGCTTCTTAACCTATTGTTTAGTTGACGGGTATCGAATTTAACATGTGGGATGATTTTTAATCTTTTAATATATTTATAGACCCTCGGTTAGCAACGGTTTTTTCGACTGCCGTATTCGACTTGTGGCCGATTCAATAGAATAATCTAATCTTACGTATGAAAATCTGAGCAACTAATGAAACAAGCAATTTATTTAGAAATTAGATATTCTATGAACTTTTCTCAATACATTATCGACGATTAATTTCCCAATGTCTTTTCCCAATGCCAAAATATGAAAATTTACTTATTATAAGTATTATGAGTATTTTAATCATTTGGTATTTCACGATAAGATTGCCCTATACTACAAGTGGAATGTAGAAATAGGAATAATGATTTAGACTTTTAACGTTCGTCTTTAGAAAAATACGAGTAGCGAGTGAAATGCAGAAAACTTTACATGTTGAAAATATATAAATTTGATTCTAATTTCTAACTTACCCGTCGCAAGCATAGATTCCATAATGTTTACCAGATGAGTGATCCTGACAAACCTTACACGGTATGTCTACCAATATTCTACCTGTAAGTAATACACGTATAAAAACATTATTATTCATGAATACTTATTCTCATTTTTGGAGTGAAGTGTTTTTTATCCGTGACTAATAAGCTATAATTTTCACCTAAAGATCTCTACGTGATAATGATATTTAATGACAATATCGTATGTTGTTTTTTTTTCTATGTTCCCAAATTGGGACGAGGACTATCAAGAGGTCTTCAAATGTACCACCGCCCTTCATGTTTAAAGCAATATTTTGCCATAACGGAAAACGCATCAAATACATTTGGAAATTAATGCACTTTTATTGGAATGCATTTTGTGGCCGCCTTTCTGGCTTTCCACTTAATAAAAACGTGATTCGCATTATCATTTACCGGGGGAAAGACTGAAAAGAAAACCAATCGTTCAATTGAAAATAAACTATAAAGAAACTGGCTTCTTAAAGTTAAATGCTTGTACGGTATATCGCTGTAGAATATACGACATGCACTCAATAATGATAACTGATTATCTGTTCATAAAAACGACATGATTTTTGCAAAGCCGTGCGAATAAAAGACTATAGAAGTTTGATATTGTTACCATCTGAGAATGTAAATATTTCATTTCCCGTAAAAGAAAAGTCCCCTTTCAGCGACAACAAGCGACGATATAAAATTGAGGGAAGACGCTATAGGTCACGAAGTGCTATAGTTGTCTACTAATACCACATATTTATATCATCCTTTTATTGACAAACGATTGACTTCCAAACTTGTTTTTATCAAGCTCGCAGTTTTTTGATGGCGTACTCGACTACAGTTCAATGGATGAATTAAGAATTTAGAAGGTGTTCGTGATATAAGAAAATAAACATTACTACTCAAATGAGACATCTTGACTTTTCATACATAGAGGCGAATTATACATAAATACTGTTCAGTTTTCTAAACCTCATTTCTCTTTTAGACCACGACTCAGAATTTGTCAGAGTACAAACGTTTAGTCATTAGGCAACATCCAATCCGTACCAAAAAAAATACTTGCACAAAAAGAGAACAATGACTGACTATATGTACACCGGCAAACTAACGACTCGGCTCAACTGAAAATACTTGACTCTGTTTCGGATGCATTAACTAGGAACAGCTCGTTGACCTTTTACTAACGACAATACAGTCGAGCCAATTTTGACAAATTCCCTGATTTAGTTTTGGTTTAAAAGCGTCGTAACGTTGGAAGTCAACAATCTACAATTATTGTATCGTTCAAGTAAGTTCTATTCAAGGCGCTAAGAACTTTCGGTGCACAAACTTCACACACTTTGACGGAAAGTCGCAGCCGATTAGGTAATAAAAACGACAATATATAAGATTCTGTTTTATACTCAAAACGATCGAAAACGTTTAAGCCCCCAAAATTCCCGAATATATCAAAACAATTCAGAAGCTATTGCAATCAGGATTTCCCTGTTGCAATATACCGAACACTTTATTTCGGTTTATTTTTTTATTTAATCATTAAGGAAATTGAGGTGAATTATTTCCCATATATAAATATACATGTTTGCAAAGAGAACTAAGCAAATGATCTTGCTAAAAATCCAAATAACTTTTACCAAGAAAGAAAAATTATGAAAATTTATGAATCTTTAGAATTATAGAAATATCTTACTTGAAGTTGGTGGCGACAGTTTGTTCATGTCGATTCGCTTAGAAACATCCAACATCAAAGAGCTGTATGTGTTCAAATACCGAGGTGGTCGTATTCCTGAGAAAATATCAGATAATTCCTTATTGAGGTGTGAGACTTTGAGTCCCGACCAACCGAAGCCTGGTGCTATTGAAACAAGTATGAAGTGAACAGGTCTTCATTAAACCATATAACCCGCGTGGCTTCGTTTATCGACTTTGAAAGCCTGTAGCTGATTGGCCACCGAGCGATAATGGAAGGAAAGGCTTCATTTTAATTGACAGTGGCTTCTTTTTCTATTGTCATTCTGTTTGTTGTTCACATCGCTTTTCTATTGAAAGAGTTGTCAATTGTTCCCACCCCACCGACTAAAAGTAATCGCATTTGAATGACTTGCTCTATTAAATGGTCAGAAAAGCAGTCAAACGGGTTTCTGATTTATCGCCATTTTGCCGACCATAATTTATGTCTCAGAGTTTCGGGCCAGACCGCGCATTAAAACAATTTTATCAATCCCATAAATCCATGCTATTAATCAAGTTTATTCGAAAAAAATGAGCACCTCCGACAAATTGGGAACACGTTTTTATAATGGGACTGTCTAATTTAGAAGAAAAGTAAACATTGAAAATGGTTTTCTTTGACTTTATAAATTATGTACTATCTATAAATTATGTAATATTTATAGAATTGTAAAATTTACATAAAATTGAAAAATGTTACTGAGGGTCTTTATTTGCGTTGATTTGGTTTTGTACTTGCGTCAGTGTCTCCTATGTTAAACACCTATTTAGCAATATAGTATAGTCTGGTTTTTTAATTCCATTTGATCTCCATTGAACAGTAAAACACCAAAATATCAGTATAATCATTTTGTTTTCACTCGATAAAACTGACCCAAATTTATCTTAAACAGACTTTTAAATGTTTCTTTATAATAGTGACGATTGGAAGTGATCTTTTTTTAATCAGCTTAATATGCGGGCTTTTACCGAAAGAAGTGTTATGCCTCGGGATTCGTCTGATCCTATAACAGCACGCACACAATTGAGCCATTTAAAGTTACCAACTATCTGTGACAAAACCAAAAAACCTACAAACCAGACAGAATAACTTTTCAAACGTTTTGTGATATAGGCAACTTGTTAATACTCTGATCTGGCGCCATATGGATTAACAAAAAGAACATTGAAAGATGTGAAATAGAGAAAAAATACATCTGATGGCATTTCTCTTTGGTAGTCCTATTGCAATTAATTCTGGTTGAGATGGCAGCGACTTAGCTGAGAAAATATTTACGATGGTTGATGGCATGGTGACGTCAAATTCCTTGTCAAATAGTCACGCTCAAAGTTGGGTAATTTTAAAGATACAGAATCAATTTTTCAACTGCTGTTTTGATGAATGACACAGCAACAGATCGTATCGCCCAAAAAGTGTTAATGATTTTTATTTTTGGTGACTCATCAAAATTCAATAATGATTCTTTGTAATTGACATTTCCAAGTCAGACCCATTATTTCGGCCCTGTCGCGTGGGAGATTGAAGTTCAATTCTGGTAAAGACTTTAACAAAAATGATTTTATTTTCTTGTCCTATTGGGGGACGTGGGAAAATATATGAAAAAGAAAAATGATTGTACATGTTATAATGTTACATATATAGTATATGTAATTGAAAAAAACGGATGTACTTTTAATTGTTATTGAAGTCGTAACTGAATATTCTAGATAGTCACTATTTATGATTTTTGGGGATCGTGTTTATAGAATCCATATTGTAGGCTAGTACTGGTGTCCAGCAGAACTCAGAAAACAATCTCATCGTAGCTTTTAAATGAGGAGTTAATTGTAATGCAATGTCGAGTGTTTGAGCGGAAGTATACAAGGAGCGATCTGATGTCAGACCGTACGCTTCTCAAATATAAGCCACTTTCTTCGGCTTGTTTCAGTATTCGTCAAGTCGGCAATAACTTCTCGTAACAAGACTCGTCCGACCCAACGCCGTCACATTGGTATGCGTCTAGTTGATCTTTGCTGTAAATAGCACGATTTCCTCTTATTTGATCATTTCGCACTGAACATATCACGTTTAACGCTTATTAGTTAGTTTTCTAGCCAGTATTTGTATTCGTCACCTTCATTCTTGTATGAATTACTTTTTAAACCTGTTTTCTCTTAGTGCACTTTTCAGGTGCGTTAAAAGTATCGAGCAGCTAACTTCCATCACGTCCGAGCTGTCTGGAATTTTACCAAAATTTCAGTCAAGTTCAAATAATGTTAAGGACTACCTTTTCGTCTAACTATCTACAGACGCCATTTTGTCTCTAAGACGGCCGCATTTGAAGGTGCTATAGAGTGTAGTTGAAATCGTGTACATAATCAAGAAAAATTATTGCGCAGCGTCTCTTTTGTTGGCGGTACCTATGATAACCTTTCACATTTACGTTTGCGAAAGGGATCCTCTGGTAAAAATTCTAGTGGCACTCAAAATTCAACGGTGGCATCTGCCTGGGCCGACGCAGACCGTCATTCTAGATAGAAATCCGATCTGACGAAACACAATCTACATAAAAGTGAAGACAACACCTTCAACTGTCGCTGGTGAAGTTAAAAAGTTTTCTCGTGTATTTGTCATAATACAGAAGAAGTGGCAAATTTTACAAAATGACTATCAAAATGTTCGCGTGAAGTTGCCGTTAAGGACACTTGAATGTAACGCGGCCTAAAAACTAACATCGGCTAGTAATAGAAAATGGTGTCAAGAAGGGACCGGTGTAGAATGAAGTAGAATCTATCAAATAGCTCTTTAAATGACACAGACGCCGATCGCTGCTCGCTCTTATCTGGTTTTGTCTAAAATTATTTGAATTTCAAAAATTTCGATTATTCAAAAAATTGAAATAACGTTTAGAATATCCTATAAGTTCCATGAATTTGAGTCTGTGTAAATGATATTCTATACGCCGATTAGCCCATACCCTGTAAAATACAGCCTATGTAAAAAATAGAGTAAAATTTACTTTCGCTCCATATTTTTCAGAACAGGACAGACATTCGTGACCCGGTAACAAAAAGCGCCCTCAATTATATTGCATTCCATTGATTTCTGTAAAAAAGAAGTTTATGAATTCAGATCCTTGAATTAATGAAACTAAATCTCCATTTAAAATCAGATTACAGAACTACTCATATGACGGCTCGAATTGAGACAGTTAAGTTGTCAAGTATCTTTACGGCATGGGAAAGACTAACAGAACTTTTACCTGATATATCGTCTGATATATGCGACTTTGAATTAAACGATGGTTTGTAATTAGTTCAATCTTGTTATCCGGAAACTAATACGTATTAAATAATATCTTTATTCATTAAAGTATGATAATTACTTATTATAAATGAATTAAAATATAGATTGCATAAAAGGTAAAGGTAGAGAGAATAAACTATTCCCAAGAAGCAATTTCCGCCTTTTGAATATCTGAATTAAAAATTTCCCGATGCGTTCTATCAGACTAGTTGAGTTTGTGGTTATTAAATCATTGAATTTGTGCAAAAAAGTTAGGTAACATACTCTGAATATAATTTCATCCGATTGTTGGCTCAACTTTATCAAGTCATATCTCAGCTATAATATAATAGAAAATAAATAATAAATTCATTCTGTAAAGTTTTATTAGTTGAATTATAAGTTGTCTGCTGAATAATAGTTTGAGAATATAAAATCTATATATGGCTTTTTGTCTCAGAAATTGAGCATTAATGAGACCCCTTAATTTTGATGAATTTTTAAAAGGTTTGAATTAACCAATCAAAATTGACAAATCAGAATTTCTTCTAATTTACAGGGGTTAAGAAATAGAAGTGTGGCCTTTGATGGATACTAAAGTTGTTGTTCTGTTTAACATATTTTTGGAGATATTGAAGGTCATAGTTAGGGTATTTTCAACAAAAATGGGTCACATTTTCTATTACGACATCATTGACGTATCGATATAAAATCTGATTAGGACTGTTTTAGGAGAATGATGGGGTAGTCAATGAAAGTCGTTTCTGTATCTTGGGACATTTGGATCATCATGGGCACGTTATTTACTATTTTAACCCATTTGAGTGTTAATCGTTTGATGCATTGGCTTGTTGGAAATACCCTAAATTTGACCTTCTATACCTCCTAAAATAGCTCAAGCAGAACAACAAATTAAGTGTCCATCAAAGGCCACATTTCTCTGTCTTAAGCTCTGTAAATTTTAAGAAATTCGAATTTGTCATTTTTAATGAAGAATGGTTGACTTAAACTATTCAAAAATTCATGATAAAATAAGGGGTCTCATTAATGCTCAATTTCTGAAACAATAAGCCATACATTTTTTTATTCTCAAAGTACTATTCAACAGTCCAACAATTCAACGAATAAAACTTTACAGAATGGACTTATCTGATATATTAGCATTAGCTGAGATATGACTTGATAAAGTTGAGCCAACAATCAGATGAAATTATATATTCAGAGTATGTTACCTAACTTTTTTGCACTGTGTTCATCCACGAATTTGCAAAAAAAGACAAGCACAGTAAACTGTACATATTATATACAAGGAAGAGTGGAATTAAAGGCATGATCAGGGAGAGGTGAAAAATAAACATGCATGAAGTGAATAATTTTTGATAAAGTGTTTTTGATTCTCTGTCCTAGAAACGGTCGCCTGAACACACAGGACTATTTCGGTTGGCTTGGTGCATTTAGGCGATAGTCAATTGTTTCAAGTGCGTTGGCAAACCAAACATTTTAATTTCATACCG
>JAYMFW010100315.1:0-10087 GCA_036785005.1 Tubulanus punctatus | reverse complement strand
TCTGTTCTACCGATTATTGTTATAATAATCTGCAATTCTGCGATAATGATCACTTTGCACAGGCGCAAAAATCTGACCGAACTGATGAAGTCGGATCCTGCCGAGAGAAAGAAGAGAGCCTCCGCACTGAAAGTTACCAAACTCCTTACAGCAGTGACGCTGACTTTCGTTCTTTGTTTAATACCGTCTACCCTGGCTATCGTCGCAATGATTGTGCGACCGGATTGGGTTTGGATTAGAGAGTATATCTACGGCCCCGTCACAAACATTTTGTGGGAACTGAACTACTGCATGAATTTTGTCGTTTACGTTTTCACCTCGGCTGAAGTGCGAACATATATTACTTGCAAGCGTTTCCGACGAAATGTTTCATCAGCATCAATTAGTTAACTCTCTTATAGATTGAATTTTACAATGTTCAATTAACCCAGGGCTAACAGAATGTTGCCTAATTTCTCAAATATCGGAGGTTCAAAGGTGACTCTAGAAAAAGTAAAAATGCATTTTCGAAGAATGTTTTTTTTTCTTAAAGTAAAACGACTTTTCAATAGTCTATTCAAGAGCTTTAATGGTGAAATATGTAGACGCTGTCGCCCGGAATTCATTTTTGTTATTTTCAATGGTAATTCAGCGCCCCAGCATCGCTGCTGAGAAATAAGGTATCAATAACTATATACAGTAGAGTACGCATAAGTCGGATCACTGGGAACCTTTGAATTTTGTCCGACTTTTCCGAATAACAGAATTCCGACTAACACATTGATTTTTGCATTAGAAAATACAATTTGGATTTAGATTTTTGTCCGACTTAAGTGTAAATCCGGCTCATACAGATCCGACTTATGCGTACTCTACTGTGGCCTTATCCATTATTTCCATGATTATTCCGATATTCGACTAGGAAATTAGCCGATTGTATTTACCCACCTGTATTTGGATGTTGTTTGATCGTTTAAAAAGTATTGATTCTATTTAAATGTAAGCTGAAGTTTTCATCCAGACGCACGCGCCACACTTCAATTTTATATTTACTAATGAACGTGTTGTCGTTAGACTAGAAAATTTCTTTGCAACGATCTGATGCATGGCGTGACTGTGGTAGGCACTGAAAAAAAACATTGATATCTATAATAAAGTGTATGATGTTTAACACGTGATTTCTCTCAATTTATTTCTCAGGTTTTGCAATGAACACTGACCTAACAAATATTGGAGATGATTTTAGGTGCGTTCACACATAATTTGCGGCTTCGCTGGTACGGTACTTCGCTGCCCACGAATAAACCCCGAATAAGTCTGAACGCTTAGTACGGTACCGATGTATCTTGTTCCTTCCGAAATTTATGGGTAGGGACAGCAGGGGAACAGAAAAGTGGAACCCCCTTCAAAAAATCCTGGATTCGCCATTGGTTTTTAATATATCAAAAACAAATAACTTAGTTATTTGCTTTTGATATTATTTAATTTCAATAGGGAGGACCCGATGGACTGATGTTGAAAACAAGGCTCCCTTCAAAGTGACTGAACTGCATTCATCAACAGGGTAAACTACCGCCAACTGCAATACTCACTTCGAGTTGCAACCACACATGACTCTAGCACAATCGCACCAAAGTTTACAATTTTGTTACAGGAAAACAGAAATTACCCGATGATTTTTGTAAGGCAATCGTATTGTTTGGACCCACATGTTGTAGAATATATTTGTACTGTAGGGTCTGTATGTTCCAAAATCTCCAAATAATTTACGTGTTCAGTAAACCCGTTTAATATATGAAATAGCCAGAGTCGACAGAAAAATCAGTTCTGTCAGCGTAATTTTAGAGGAAAAACTAGCAGCCAAAATGCTTAAGTCATCACTAAACTCCCAATACATTTATGCCAGTAAAATGCTGGTCAAGGTCAGGCTCTCTCCTTGAAAAACAACATTATTCAGGGGCGGATCCAGGGGCCTATATTGCCGTTCAAATTGAAAAGGGCATAATATCTTAATTAAAGGGCATATTTTTAATACAGCGTGATGATCCAAGCCAGGCGAGCACCATCCAGGATGGGGATTGGGGGTCCTCCCCCAAGAACATTTGGAAATTGATGGGTCTTAGATGTAATTTGGAGGGGTTTCGGCAGGATTTGGGACATGTTTCAAGGGTACTTGCAAATTTGGATTGCCTTCCGGAGGGCACGAAAGGCAACCTGGATCCGCGCCTGCTATTTCTAACGAATAATATACTTTAAGGACTACTGAACACTATTCCAAAGATTAATTGTTTGTGGCGTCTCTTATACAATAGAACTCCGGCCAAGTTGGGAATGGCAAAATATTTTCGAGTTAGAAAAATTCGGACTATGAACACGTTCGATTTTTTTGCTTTTTCAAAGAATCATCCGAAATAGAAAATCAATTCACCTGTCATATATGAATTGTAATACATTGTACAGTGAACATTACTTACTACCCGGAAACAGAAGTTCTCATTAAAAATGACTAACAAATGTTGCCTTCATTCGGGTTCGATCCCGAATTTGTGCGGGAAGTTCCCAGGTTTCGGCACCAATTGATGGGTTGCGCAGATTTTCCGGAGAGATCGTCCGTGCACAAAGGCACAGACATTGAATTCAAATATTAGATTTTTATTCATACATCAGTGAAACTTTACAATTAATTAAATCATACTTAGTGAGGTAAACAAACTTACCGGTACTGTTTTGAAGATATATGTACAGTCAAACCTCGTTATAACGACCCCTTTAAAATGCCAAACTCACTTAACGCTAACATTTTTCATAATACAAATTTCCCAATTCCTTAAAATTCAAACCTCTTCATAACGCTAAACACGCTTAACGCCGGATTTTTTCTTGGTCCCGATGTTGGCGCTATAACGGGGTTTGACTGTAGATCTTTTTCCGTCTTCAGACAAAGTCCAATGCATGCTGATTTTGAGCCAACATCATTCAAGGATAAACGAATGCGATAATCGGCTAAACGATCATGATCATTATTCATCATGATCCCCACTCCAAGGATATCGAGGAAGACCAATACCCTACTGATAAATTGGTCTCGGAGTGAATCCTATAACGCAGATTCCGTCGAGTTACATCATAACCCAAGATCACAGCAAACATTATATGACCCAGCGAAATTGCTTGTTGTTATTGATGACACTGTAACATCGACAAAGACTACATATGAATTTTCATATTTTTTATTGCCTTATTCACTCAAATACAAGAGCGTAGCATCCACGTGATACAAATAACTTAACATCATTGAAAATAATCTTAACATAAATGCGGGGTCAGGTTGATTGATTGGACATTTTTCTTGACTAGTCTTTAACCGAAATGGATGAAATAATAGATGAGAACAAAACTATTTTACAACATTTCATGATTAAATCTCCTCAACATTTTATGAAAGAAGCATTATATTCTAATTCATATGTCCAAATTTAATAATTTTTTTCTTCATCGAGTGACATGCCATATTTACTACCCTTCCTACTTTGGACCATAGATTTCCAGATAATGTGGACTCTGACTTAAAAATTATTGTGAACTATGATATTTGTTGTTGTTGTCATGTATTTTTAGAAGTGATATCCACTTGAATAGCAATCAGTGACAGACAGTGAAGTACTACCAGTAAAAGATAAACGTAAATGTAATAGGAAGTGATGAATCAGCACAACTCTATAGTTCACATTATCAATAATTTTCTCCAAAGTCCTCTTGACTAGGATCAATAAACACAAGTGACAGTTTACAAGAGACAGTTTATACATATCGGAGGAGATCATGAAACAAAGGCGTACCCAAGATTTTTTGAAGGGGTTTCCACTTTGATATTCTCCTGCTGTCCCTACCCTTCGGAAGGAACACTGTAGACCCCTTTAATAAGTCCATTCATACATATTTTTCGCGTACGACTTCATACGAATTCTTTTCGCTGAAGTTAGAAATTATCTAATCGATTAAATCATATGTTGGCTTAAAATAGGGGGGGGGGGGGTTCCCGAACCCCTGGAATCCCCCTGGGCACGCCCCTGTGAAATTAAGGTAGCACCAAAAACAAACAATTCCTGATTATTTACAGGCAGAATAACATGCGCTGTAGTGCGCTATGATTAACAAATAGTCCCTAATGCAAAAAATTTTTATCAATCGCCGAAATGGAAGATGTGAATTTAAATGCTAAATCAAGTGACAACTGTACGACAATCTCGATCAAATTACCCCGGTTCAGAAAAAATTTATGGTATTTCCAAAAATCTGGGTGAGCTGGAAAAACCCCCAACCCCATCATTTGCAAAACCCCATTTTTCCAACTAATGAAATTCTATCTTTTGTGATACATACGGTTATTGCGCTGAAGACCATAGTTACAATGGACCAGTGTCTTGATGAGATTTCTTTTGTTAACAATAAAACATATTTGCTTATTGATCACTCTTGAGCATTGCTGGTCTACCTCTTCTCGGGAATGAGGCTTTTACATACGGTAATAGTTTGTGACGCCTCTTTCAGTGTTGAGATGAGATTATCATATCAAAAGATCACATTCACCGAAAACAGGTATACCGACTATCTAGTATTCTGAATACATTTACCTATAAACACAAACATTTATACGTACACATTCACAGACATTCTCCTGTGACACACAAAAAAGATACCTTGCATTGCTGGGAAAACTCTATATGAACAGAGGCGGATCCAGTATTTCCTTAGGGGTGGGGTCCTTCCTCTATATTAAGGGTACTTTAGTTTTGTCAGCCCTGTATCAAACAGGCACACCATTGCCCCAGAAAATTTTGAAAAATAAACCCCTGGAGATGCAATTTCCAGTACTTTAGGCCATAAATAACCAATTTTTTTCAGAGTGAAAAAACGAAAATTTCGAGTAATAGATCTTTGGTGATCCTATTTCCAGGAATTTTAGGCCAAAAAATTATTTGTTTCGAAGTTTTGATAAAAAGAAAATTTTGAGCACGAGATCGTTGACATCATCTCTCGCTAGCGAACGGTCGCCATTTTGTACTGAGAACCGGCAACATACGTTCATTTTAAAAACCACAAATTCATAATACAGTAACTGATTGCCTAAATTGATACATGATGTACAATAACCTTATTATGATAATACACATTACAGCAACAAACATAAATACATTTTTTTTAGACTCGACGGTTTGTGAGAATATACTAATGGAATTATCATTCCAAAAATATCTTAAATACTTAATGAGTTTTTGCCTTTCTTCATGTCATCTTTGATTTTCCAAAGCATCAATTCCATACACGATGAGGCGTCCTCGCTACAATCATGACCACCAACTGAAAAACACGTCATACAACCATTATAGACCTGTCCCGAGTAATCAAGTACGGCGAATACTTTCAAAGATGTCATAAAATTATCATTACTATATATTTGTCTGCAAATTATAACATAATGTTTAACGTACAAATTTACCCAAAAGGAGCGATACAAAAATATCACAACAGGATGTTATAAGTTAGAGAAGGGAAACCATAAAAAAGCAGTGCTTGTTCAATGACTCTAACACCCTGAAAGTTAAAACCGAACAAAAAAGACAATAGCACATAAATATGACCAAAAGTGCACTCACACCTGTCAATCACACAAGCAAGTCATGTCCCAAATCTTTCATACTGCATATTATATTCATAATCACATACAAATTTAATATTTCGAGATAACAAATTTTTGTATGGTTTTCTAAATTAGGGAGCGTCTCAAAAATTTCAACACTTTTCACCATACGCACAACCGTCTTTTAGGCTCTGACCCCCTCTCCCCTCCTCTAAACGATGCTTCGGGAAAAAAAGGTGTTGACTCCAATGAGTTAAAATATGAATATCGAAATAATTGCATGTAAAATAATTTTCAGAAGATTTCATTAAACTCAAATCTAATTTTCAGTGTCACAGTTTGATTGTCTCTGAAGAAACATAAACTTAAAAGAATATAAACATTGACTACTTCAACTTAAAATACAAACTTCGAACTTCGAACAACTTGTAATGGCTAGGCACTATATGAAAGTAAATTTTTAAACTTTAAGAACATAAATCGACAATTTATCGACAATTTTTTTTGTTTTCCATCCGCGTGGCTCATTAACCCCCTCTCCCCTTCCGCGGGTTGTGCGTTTGGTGAAAACTGTCGAAATTTTGAGATGCTCCCTTAGTTAAGAGTATTAGACGATTTAAAATCTAAACTTACCATCATTTTGAATGATTTTATTCATAATCTCAGCCATTAAAGTTCTGAGGGCACGTTTATGTGGGGGTCCGAGTCGATGTGGGAAGACAATTGATGTGTCCACTACGCACGGGTGTATCAGCTGAAACAGAATTTAGATAAACTTGAATAATCATTGATAGAAATCATCTGGGCAATAAAAATGTTCATAAAACTGACTAGAATGAGTTTGATGCAATAGGGAGCCAACAGACCTCCCAGCCATTTTTTTTCTCAAAATATAGGAAATACAGGATATTTTCCCTCATTTTATAGGAGATAAATTGGAAATTTTATGCCAAAATATAGGAAATATAGGAGGAAAACTGTAGAAATCATCATAGATCCTTCGATCGAGATCCAATACTAATGTGGTAAAACCTAAGTTTATTGATTGAATCGTTAAAATCCTGATACTTGGTAAGCCTCTCGACCTGGTGAATTTTCTGAAAAACTTTCAAATCTCTATATTTGTCGTGTTATTTCAATTTTTTTGTGGAAAATATAGGAAAAAATGGAGGTTTTTGTGGTATAAAGGAGATTTATAGGATTCCTATATATGAATAGGAAAAATAGGAGTGGCTAGGAGGTCTGAGCCAATGATAGGTAAATCTCAACTATTTAGTAAGTAATTAATCATTATAGATTTGTCCTGTGTGACATGTAATACCATGATGATAATCTGCAAACAATATTCCCACGGATTAAGAAAAATAGAATTTCATAGTTGTTGTAAGATTCACCTTTAAAGCTACAAGATCACTTTCGAGACTGTGTCCCATAAGAATAGTTTGAGAGTTGAACATCGATAGAAGAATTGCTTGAACATCTCTTAATGTAGTTGTAACATCCATAAGATCTTTCTCAGTTAGACCACTAAACCTACGTGTAATGAAAAGAAATAAGTAATAATCACGAAATACAAAATACAGTTGAACCCTCGCATAAAGATTCTGTGAGGAAATCTTTATATTTTCGTTGTAACCAAATTTCGTTACAATCACAAGTCAGATATTAACTGTGGAATCGGCTGGGACTTTGAAAATTCTTCGTTGTCACGGCAGTTTTGCTCAAAGCCGAATTAGGTTCGACTGTACAACGGAGTGGTGGAGGACAGATAACCAATACCAAACTTAATTCAAAGATTTTTACCGAAAAGAGTAAAACGTTTTTTTCTTTTACAGACATATTTGATTTACAGACGATTGATTGCAATGGCTTGTGAGTCAGTCACAGACACGATTGATTGCGATGGTCGCTTTCAGTCGCAAAAGCACTCAGGTCAATGCGACTGGAAAATATTGCGTCGCAAAAGTAGAACATATACGACTCATTGTGACTGACGATTTTCGGCCACAATGCCGTCACAAGTTGCAATCAGTTGAAGAAAATGGCATTTGCAAGGTCGACGTTAGGTCCCATATAGATATTTGTAATCCACAGCTACAGCTTACCTTGAATTGTAATCTACGACAGGTTTCTCTGGTTGAACGAGTGAATCATAAACAACACGCAGCTCTCTATCGATAACTGTTACTCTAGCCAGTTCACAACCTTTACTAGTGTACACCTGATCGAAAATATTGTCACAATTAAAGCCAGCTGCAACAATGAGTCAGAGAATTGGAAAAGGCGAACTTTTTCTTACCATCTCACAATCTAACGAATAGAAACCATAATTGCCGTCTTCATTTGGTGAACAAGGAATAGTTTTCATGTAACCTTTCAGATCGTCAGTTTTATTCATTTCATGAACATGCAACTGTAAAAATGCGCAAAAATATTTTTGGTCAGTAAATCTTTAAAATTGCGAACAAATTAGATGGATTCCTTTACAATTAGACTAATCAATGCTCAAGAAGTGATTACTGGTAAATACCTTTGATATAGAACAACCTTTAACATCAAATCCAGATTGGCAACAAGTATAACGCGTCTCCCATGAACCAGAAACTAAAAACATGTAGAGACTTATATCAACACTGTTAGAACAAAGAAAGAGACGAAAGAAAATGTAACATTGTTGAGATACGTACCCTTGGTTTTCCATGCTTTTCCCCAATGGAAAATGCATTCTTGTTTGTTCTGATAGACACCATTTGGATACACAATAAATGAAGCCCCACATCTTCTACAGATTTTTTCATGCGCTAAATAGAGATGAACTTTCATCATGTATCATATTTTCTATGTTTCTAAAATGACTAAAATGCAACTACTTACTTTTTAGACTACTGTACGTTGCATCCCCTTCCTTTTTCTTGATGACTGCAACCCCTGGGTATTTGGGGTCAGGGAACGGGTAGCCGTTTTCCTTCATCTGATCAGGTGTCATAGCATATTCCAGAAATCTATTATATACCTGTTCATCTGAGAAATATAATTCACAACTTTGAACATAATTGATAATAATGGATCTGACAAATTGTGATGATAGATGATTAAGAGTAATGTTAAGGAAGGGCGGCTACTGTAATGAAAATATTCTGAAACACAGTAAAGGGAAGATGTACAGTAGAGACCAACAAACTCGAACAAAAAGCTAATTCAAATAGATTCTACAAAAGTTTTGGGACTTTTCAGTCAAGAACACAATCTCCTAACTCAAATACTGGCTAATTCGAACAAAATTAATTTGAGTTAGACAGATTCTACTTTTGTATTTTGAGCCCTCCTTTACATACCATTAAGAACAACTTCAGCAATTCTTCGAGAGTTTGATCGATGAACTGTGTAACTAACGGACGCGGCCTTCGCTCCATCTAAAAGTGCAGCATGTGACACCTTAGATCCATTACTCCTACGCAAATTACCATCGTCATTGTCTTGCATTTCATGTCTTAATCTCTTGACAGTGTTTGCGGCAACGTTTAGGTAAGTAGATTTACTGGGAGATCTCTCATATATTGTTTTCTCTTCCGTGACAGCCTATAACAGAAATTTGCAGCTAATTAAGAGCTGTTCAACTTCACTTTGTTCAAAATTATGATTCATAATGGCAATTCGTTTAACAACGTTAAAGATGCTTGCTCATAGACAAAATTAAGAGGGTTTTAATCTTAGAGAACCCGCCAATACAGCCAGCAAGATTATTTACTGTTCTTAGGAAATTTTCCCCAAATCAGTATGTATACAATAGTGTGGACCCTTCCCTTCTTATAAACTTTTAGTCCCATAGATACCGGTATAGAGACTTAGTGGCATGGTAAACTTAAAAATTGTGTTATAAGTAAATATTGGAAATCCTTTCCAAAGCGATAAAGATATTGACTTACTCTGTTATGAGCATCTTGTTGCTGATCATATATTTTCAGACATTCGTCGATCAGCAAGTTGAGGTAACGCATGCGTACATTAGTTGGTACTTTACTCGAAGGATCAGGCGGTATAATAGGACGCTTGATTATCTTCTGTAAAATATTACAATAATAAGTCAACAGTTCGGTCAATAACATACCTCAGAGATTGAACAAAGGGCCAGGGTTCAGGGATTTTCCCCGATAAATATGAAATTTGTCCTCAGCAATCATGTGTAAAGTAACAATGTTTTTTTCCACATTTTACTTGGTAGCCATCTCCAGGTTGTTGGTATTTCTAGCATCAAAGCATAAAATTGGATAGTGCCTTAATTTTGGAAATTTTCTCAGTGTAGTATAGTAACTTAAGGGGTGGATCCATGACAGGGTTTCCAGTGGTCAGGCTAAGGTAAGAAGCAGGACTAAGCAGGACTTTTTCAACCATTTTTTACCAAAAAGAAGGACTTTTTAACCCAAAAAGGAGGCCTTTTTGAGTGAAATATTAGGATCGGCAAGGATT
>JAYMFW010100204.1:0-10088 GCA_036785005.1 Tubulanus punctatus | reverse complement strand
CCGAACTTGATTGGTTTAGATGTCGATTTAGTGTTTTGATAATCTACAAACATTTCTCTATTCTGCAAATAAGTCTCGAACCATTTTAATGGCTGCCCTCTGATGCCGTGACTTAACTTATAAAGTAGTATATCAATGTCTAGCGAGTCAAATGCCTTAGCCTAAATCAAATTGGCTTTCATATAATACTTTACTTTTGGTCAAAAATGAGTAAAGTTGTTTAGTACTATTTTCTCTAGTATTTTTGAAAAAATTGGCAATTACGAAATCGGTCTATAATTAGATAATAAGCACTTGGCAGTTCGATATTGTGCGAAATAGCTTTAACAAATGTATTATTCAGTTCATCGTGTCCTGAACTTCGTTTGTTTGGTAGGTTTTTCAATATATTTCACTCTTATTGTCTGAAATATTACCATTGATTATGAAGCTATTAGTGATGTGGGTTTTGCCACTGGATTTTCCAATTGTTGCTTTAAGAACCTGCCATAACTTTCTGGAGTTTGTTCTAAATTTATTCACTAAATTAGAATAATAAAATTGTCTTTGCTTTCTTTTGATGTAGTTCAATCTATTTCTGTAACTTATATATGTATTCTTTGTAGCTTGTATCATTCTTATTTAGTTAAATTAATCTTTTATACATTTTATCGCATGTCTTTGATGATTTTATTGATATAGCATTAGTCATCCATTCCTCCCTCAAATTGTTGTTCTTTACGAAGAAGTTCGGGTAAAACTCATTTTACGACGAGGAGGCTAATGTCAACCAAGATTGTAGCTGTCTTGTTGTATTTGTAACAGAGTACCTTCTCCGAGAGTGGCGATTGTGTTGAACACATGATAAAATCATAATACACATGTGTGGTATCTATCGGCACTGTGGATGGATCCATTTTGTTCTTTTTCTGATTGGTCGGTTTTCAATTAATATTTCCGTGAGAAATGACACTATTCATTCCCCAGTACCACGCTACGAGTGAGGGCCTCGGCACACAGGTAAGCACCCTTCGAAAGACCTTGGCTGTAAAAGTGTTAACATACTTTCACGTATATTCCCAGTATTCTATGTTTCATCTGTAGTTTACAGTTTTACTCCTATTGTCGCTAGAGCGTATCACACCCATACAATAGTTGAAGTAAGGAAACTAAGAAGCAACAATTCTTTTTTGAGTGGCAAGTAGAGGTTAATTTCAATGAAAATGTATTAAAACAATTGTGGGAAAAGGTAGCCAGAGTCTAACCAAGAACCACCGGAGACAGGCATCATACATGCAATAGTAAAGTATCATTTAACGTCTCAGTGTAACCCTGTTGGGTTTACAGGACGCAAAGCCTTTGCTTGTCTTTCTTATTAATGACAATGTTTCCCTGTCACATTTTAGATTGTACTGAACCGGTGGAAATTAGTTTGAAGTTACTATTATATTTCACAATAGTATTTCAACGTCGTTGGATTTCGTAAATACGGATGACTTACTTGGTGCGTCTCAAAATGTCGTCCAAAATTGTATTTTTTCGAGGTGTTTTGACTATTAGGACTATGTAGCCTCTTTTATATGAACGAGGGATACAACAAATCATCTTTTAATCTAACTATAGTATGATCGTTATCTTCGAAGATTTCATATTTAAGATCCGAGTTGATGATCGGGAATTACATTCAAAAATTGAAATAAAAAATATTACTTATAGTCAATGTTTATTAAATTCTCCACCATTACTCTATAGAAGATGCACTATCAAAGCTGCACAAACTAATGTCTTTGAAATTTACCAGTGGCATGTGCAGACATATGATGAATCGAAAAGCAAATACCAGAGATAAACATTCAACATTTATTCAGAAAATATTTCAGAACCCCCGGTCCAAATACAAACTGAAATAAACGTACGACAGGTTAATGTATGTTTTACGAATAATCAGCTTTTGAGGGAGAAAACAAATGAATTATTTACCTAACTTTTCAATATTTATTATTCAATCCATAATAGGTTTAAGTGATAATTCCTATCAACATCAGGCAATTTTTAGACGGCATTCCTAACATTTGGTAGATAATTTAATTTTCATCTATTCTAGAAACAGGTCAACATCAAGATAAAATATAGATTCATTCAATTTTCAGCAACAGCATCCTGATATCCATCAATCGTTTCACCATCCATTTTGTATTTGTCCGCAACTCGATCAACTTTGATAGTGTTTTTCATACCGATCGACTCCTCGTGGCTTTCTGCTCGATTTTCCCTCTTGCGACGATAACACTGGATCAGGAATAGCGAAAAAACTGTCACAAATGAAACGGCATCAACTGCAATCCACAGGATCATATATGACTTTGGCGTTTGGAAAATGGAATGAACTGGGATAAATGTTTGATTATTTTCGTGGTCCACGGCAATTTCCTTTCGAGTAATTTACTTGAAGTTACATGTATTTTACTTATACACCTAGCAGCCCCATAAGTTCGAGTCTTTACTTGGAATTGAATGACTGCCGAAAAGAAATATTAAATCAATATCATTATGAGTAAATATTCTAAATTCAATGACCGCTGGGTGGTAATAAGACAAATATAAGTAAAAAGTACTTAATTTATGATTCAATGCTAAATAAATATAGTTGAAAAAGTGGTTAAAAAAAATTGAAAAATTCATCCAAATGTTTTATCGTACTATTTGCTTGATGACGTATAAGGAGATTTAAGAAACTGGTTAATATTAACACAGGTGATGTATGATGAAAGGTCCCCCAAAAAAGAATGGTCGAAAGATTCAGAGAAATAGAATCTTACATTAAAAATATCGACTTTAAAATTCAGGCTATAAAGTCAGTTACAAGTAAGAGTATTTTACCAGATGTATAACTGGACTTGACATATCTGAGAAAGCAGTGACATAATCTGTGGTGACACTTCCAGCTCCTACACACCAATACGTCGAATACAGCCATTTACTGTTTACAGTCCAGATATTGACCCATATTCTACTCTCGGTTAGATTTCTAGAAAAACAGAAATAAACGGGTTATGCATCAGCAGCATGTATCGCTCGATCATCAAATCTTGATTAATTTCTACGATTTTCAGATTATTCACTGGACGTGTATCAAGATCCCCCACGAGTCCGATATCCAACAAGTCAGAAAAATAAAATTTAAATGTAGATGGATTTACTCTATTATGAAGAAAAGTTAAAAATAAGGGAAGGGCTGACCAGTTCTATGATTTTTCGGAAGATTTGTCCAAGAACGAGTCTGGATCGAGAAACGTGATGTCGAACTTTTGTGGGACGCCGGATTAATGGGATTTCCGACTTGCCATGGTATACCTTACCTTATTTCTGGTATCGTAAGTTAATGTTATCCGGAATTTAACATATCATAGTTGTTTGACTTCATGGAATTTACTGTCTTCTTGCCAGCAGCCACCTTAGTATAACTTATAACACCGTTTCTTCCAAGATCGCTGCTTTTGTACATAAGCCACCAAACCTGAAAGTTCAATGCAGTTAAGGAATAACAAACGCCCGCATCTCGGTTTAAATATGAATTCCTCCAAAATATAAGTTGATTACGATGGTTTACCAATTTTGGTGGAATTCCTGATAATAGAATTGGTTCAGCGACAATTTTGTCTCTGTCGTTCTGGTAAGGATGACTTTTCATATCACTCTTCTGATCCCACTTTACAGCAACACGATAGGTGTAGCGTATGTTAGATTGTCAGAAAATAGTTAGTAAAATAATCTTCTGACGTCTGTATTCACCAATTATGTCATCAGGCAATGAAGAAATAATATTGAAAGGGTCGTCCTTAAATCACAAAAAAGTATTCAATTAATTCCCCTCACACATTGTTTCAACAAAATCTAGAACCACAAATCATACAATATAATCTAGCTGTTTGGTAATTGCTATCTTCTTAAGTAATTTGTTTCTACTTATGTTAAGTCATCATCTCAACAATCATACCCAAGAAATTATTTCTAATCTTAATTTTTCTCACCGTCTTTTTTTGAAATTGATTTCTATTTGTTCGTTTAGATCTCTGTTCTATCATTTAAAAATCTTCATTACACAAACATATTCTCTTTTGTTTCATAAATTAGAACATGTAAAAACTTAGTTTGTAATTTACCTCGATATATTTTTCATCTGCATTTAGTTCGAGGATTTCGTTAATGGTGAAATCTGGGGAATTTTGCAGCTACGTCAGTAGTTCTCTTAAATGTATTGTCATGATGCATGAAGGCTATTCCATCTAAACTAATTATCAAAAATATATATCAACTTAGGTAATAGAATAAGTGTTACTGAAAATAAGAAGGAATATTTTTTAGAAAAATACACTAGATAAGAATAGTATATTTCGTTCCTTATTCTAACGTCACTTTCGAGACAAATGGCTTACCGCTGCTATCGTATTCTTAGGAGCCACCTATCCATTCAGATGTTCGATAAGTTTCGATGTTGCCATCGTGTTTCCAGCGTGATTTACTTGCTCGGCTCCGAGAACTAGCAGAGCTGCTTGTATTAGTGTTACACTGAGAGCTCCAAATGCTAAACTAGTGTAGAATAGTGAGTTTATCTACAAAACAAAACAAACAATATCATATAAGCCTAATTCTTTTCATAATTCACTTCAAACTAGAAGACACATCTCTATCGTACCTGGACGGAATCATACAAACAGCCTGCAGTTAACAACATCACCGCACATATTATATCAAAGTTTAATTTCAGAGTGCTTTTTAACTTAATGTAATAATGTAATAGAGTAAAAACTCAATTCAGTTTTTCTCTCGTCAGAACAACTTACCGAAAGTATGAGTGACCAGTCCAACACACACTACGGCATATGATGTGACTAGGGCATCCCCGAGACAACCACCAAATACAGTTAAAACGTAGCTTGATCATGAAGAATGTTGTTGACAAAGAATTGGAAGTAAAGGGTTTTTGTAGATATACGTAGAAGAAGTAACTATAAAATGTAATTACAGTGCCGTAGCACGAGGGGGCGGGGCAAGTGCGAGATGGTTGTGTAGCGAATTTACTTATGTTTACCAGCTTAATCAGAGTCTTAATAAACCATGATTTTTATGAATTTTCGGAGATATTTTCAGAAATCAATGCACGTGCCCCTCCAATTATATTGATGGTGCTACGGCAGTGAATTACATTTTTGCAATAGTTTTTATTGCATCGGAAGATTCAAAGCTATCTTCCAGTTATATAAAATGTAATCTAAGGTCCAGATTTGCATTTTTTCATCCTGAAAATTATTCTAATTGTTTAGCTTGGGGATTCATCATCGAAAAAAGACATTATCCTGAACGCAAAAATCGAAGTTTACTATGGTTTTGGAAAATAGTCTCAAAAATATTAAAAAGTCATTATTTAGGCAACATTAAGTACACATTTGTAAACTTTATAATATGGAATCAAAGTTTCGATGTTGTGCCATATAAATTCCTAAAAGGGCTTACACTTTAAGTATAGATGAACGACAGAGTTTCCAGCGTGTTTTTCTTGCTCGGCTCCGAAAACTGGCTGAGGTGCTTGTATTAGTGTTACACTGAGGGTTTCGAATGCCAAACTAGTGTAGAATAATGAGTTTATCTACAAAACAAAGCAAAAAATATCATATAAGCCTAATTCTTCACATAATCCACTTCAAACTAGAAGCCACAGCTCTATCGTACCTGGACGGAATCATACAAACAGCCTGCCGTTACAACATCACTGCACCTAAAGAGTTTTAATTTCAGAGTGATTTTTAACATAATATAATAATGTAATAATCAGTTTTTTCTGTCTCAGTTGAACAATTTACCGAAAGTATGGGTGACTAGACCAGCAGACACTACTATTATAATTAACTACATATATTAAGTGACCAGGGCATCCCCGAGACAACCACCAGTAACAGTTTTTAATGCATCGGAAGGTTCAAAGATAACCAGTTAAATAAGATGTAATTTAATGTTCAGATTGCCATTGTTTCTTCCTGAAGATTATTATAATGGTTTGAAATGTTTGGACTCGATTACGAGAGTATACCACCCACCGTTTTAAACATCACTGATCATAGAATCGTTACTAAGATGTCCACTCGAAAGTATCGAATTTCGGTAAAACGCGTAGTAAGTGAAGTAAACGATACTAGCTGTGAGGACCAGCATAAAAACAGCGACTTTATTTCTCACTTCAATCGGACGACGGGTCAAACCGGCCACCAGCAAAGGCTGCATCTCTTAGATGGCATCTGGTTGAACAGGCCTGGCCACATTTACCGCCCTGAAAAGCGGCTAGCAAATCTCAGAAATTCAGATACAATTCAACCATCTCATTTCAGAAGTCGGATGGAACGTATTTATGTAGGTCAATATAGGTTTTTTGCTTTACCAGCACCAGCATTTGTGACAAAATACCAATGTAGTTCCATATAATTCACTTTCGCACCTTCCCTTCTAAAGTGCTGCGTAAAGCATTCACTAGCAACATTGTGACAACGAGTGTGCACGGATGTAGGCAAATGCTCAAACAATTTATCGTTGAGTGTCGAGGCATAGTGGTTAGATCATCGGGCTTATCAGACCCAGGTTCAAATCCCAATGTTGCGTAGAGTCCGTGGGCAAGACATGCATTCACACTTCCCCCTCTCTACTCAGAAGTGAATCCCATGGGGATCAGGCTTACAGATCAGAGAAAGATCATGTGATTGCTTAGTGAGGAGCGACCATCTGCACAATGTTGTATTCTACTCTTTGCCGTGCAGGTCCAGAACCTATGATAGCTGTCAAATCGTTGCGAGCAACTCAATGAGCTGGAAGAGTGCTAAAGCTGACATCATTATTATCATCTATACTATTAATTCTACAGATGGGACGACTTAAGAGGCTCTTGCCGTTACTTTTTACCTTTGTAATTTCGTGTGATGCTGCTGCAGGTTATAAACTGGTGCAACGGCTACTTTTTAGGGGAGAGAATCAGTTGAGGGGTCAAAAACGCGTTTTTGGTAATTTGAGCGGATGTCCTGTGAAGCGATTAATTATACAATTTTTCTGTCGAACTTGTAGCGTGAAGTGTAGCGCAGTGGTACTGGCTGCATCTCGGCGAATCAGAGGTTAGGCGATCGAAGCTCTCTCGGTGTATGTTTTATTTTTTTAAGCCTCGGTGATATAGAGGTTAGGAGATCGAATCTCTCTCGGTGTATATTTTATTTTTGAAAGATAGACTAATTTGTTGGTAAATTTTTGCTTAGGCCTATATTTCCGAAACGATTTAATTTTTTTCTAAAGAATAATGTATTTCATTCCGGAATTCAATTCAATATCATTGTCTGTACCAAACTGGCCGATTGAGAGCAAATTATTATATTTTTTTTTATATTTGTACGACACTTCAATGAATGAAATTAGGTGAATTTCACATTCTGCTACAGCTGCCACTATACACACGGGTTAGATGGCGATGAATCTACGGGTCGCCGCAGGGTAACCGCAGACTGAAAATCAGACTACGGGTCAGTACCGCTCATTAAGAAGTTCCATAAAATAACAACTGTAAAAATTGCACTTTAGAATATTGCTACACGATCTAATGAAATCAGTTGATTAACGTGATAATCTATTTTCTTTCATATATCGGAATTTTTGAATTCCAATAGACCTGTGATTTATCACGGGTATCTGCTATTCATTATTAAGTAACGACAATCACTTACCATATTTGCATTTCATAGATTCGAAAATGAATGAAAAAATGTTTGTTATATATATAGTATATATATTTATTTACGTTTATCACAACCGTAATTACACAACGGCCTACACAGCGCTATTGATACCATTTTGGAATTTCCACTCATTAGGTCAGCTTTTATCATCAGCTTTTTGTGAGAGAAAGTGAAAACTGGGGTTCGAAAACCTTAGATTACAAAAGACGAAGATATTTTTTTATCGAAATTTTCTATTGAATCCTACGTGTTAATGCTAAAATATCGCAGGCTTATCTCTACAAACAATCGTATCAAGATGATGATGATCGATTATTGACGTTGGCAATATCATTGATTAAATATTAAAATATTTAAATTGTCAACATTTTAACATGAATGATAACATAGTAAAACGTTTGACTTTCCCAATTCATTTGAAGTAAGGTTAAGCTTGCAGCAAAAATGATTTGGAAGATGATAAGCTTTTTATTCCTGTTTCTGACGGTAAGTCGTCCCCTTAGTTCACAATAATCACAATGAATTTCTAATAGTGCGTGATCATGTCCTTTCGTTACCGTTCTTTTGTCTATTTACAGGTTGCTTTTGCGCGCTCAATACAAAGTAAGTGAGATAGCAAAATATACTTAGAGTTTAGATTTTACCGATAGGTTCATGGAATAACAACTAAACCCATGAAAAAACTGACAGTTTGCAACAACAAAAAACGATGATTAACAATAAATATTTCTTTATGGCAACACATGTAATCATTAAATCTTGAATACAGTTTAACCTGACCTAAGTCTGACGACTTAAGCGAGATTTACTGTGGGGTACTTACAATAACATACGTACAAATTTATATACACGCCAGGTGAAAAACACATTGGCATGTAAAAAATTACAAATTGCATCTGAGAAGATAATGGTGAGTCTGACTCCTCAGGGCTTATCATATTTAATTTCAATTCTCGTTTAGATACTGGAGACAATCCAACAGGCAACCCAGAAACCAATCCCAGTATGTATAAATAACTATGGTTCGAATTTGAAATTTAAAAAATGTTTGTACATCATTCATTGAATGGTATTTTCAGATCTCTTTGAAGGTGATATTGTGCTTGGAAATGTACGTATTTTCTTTCTACTATCTTTACTACTGTCTACGGCTGTAAAGATAACAATAAGTAAAACTTTTTTTCCCCATTCTATGGCATTTTTGTAGTGAGAGAAACTTATCGAAAAAAATAAGTGTTCACCCACTCATGATTTAAATCGATAAAATCATAGTAAAGATATCAAATGATAACGTCCGGGATAGATAAAATCTTCCAATTGTGGTAGGTGAGAACAGGATTTTCTGCGACTCGATTCAGGTTTTGATTCTCACTCGTCACAGAAAATCTTGTTCTCACCTACCACTCGTGGTAGATTCTATAATACTACTATTAGGCAAAGTTTGATAGAGTGTTTTTAGTCTGTATGATTTATACATTTTTAGTATGAACTTTTCGGTTTTCTGAGAAAAACGTTTCATTTATGTTTACTAAATAAATTAGACGATATAGACCAAAATATTTTTGCTGTTAGCATTTACCTATCCATACACGAGCTATCTATAACATAGATATTTTTCAGTTCCGAAGTGCCGTCTCACAGTCCGGGCGATGGCCAAATAACAAATTCATCTATGACTACCTCGGAGGAAGTTATAATGTTCTCTGTATGTAACGTTACTTGTACTTACCTCTTTCATTGTATTATAACCGATTTGGTATACATTTTAGTATCTTAATTCTTGCTATATAGCTCAGTCCGAACAGGATTTCATCGACAAGATCCTAGTGGAGTTATTCCAAATGATTAATAAAGATGGCCAGTGTTTGACGCTACACAAAATACAACCGGGTGAAAGCTTCAAACGAATTCAGTACAATTTATTCACAAAATCAACAGGGTAAGTATAGAAAGGGGTTGAAACGATCAATTATGGTGGCTGATTTGGGCCATCACTGAAAATAACTTCCATTTTTTCGTTTTGGCATTCTAGTGTTTTGGTACCTTTATTAGCATACGTTATTTTTAGTGACCAGTCACCATAATTAATAGTCGTTTCTCTTCTACGTTCTAAAATTCAGACTTCATATGATTTTGTGTAATTCAGGTCAGTTTTAATTTCATCCGGAATCGGTAGATCATATTCTGAGCAAATTATTGAAACGGGCCTCAGACCTCATACTTGGAACCGTTGTCACATAAATGCTTTACTCATCCTTACAGGTGCTATTCTGGAGTTGGTTTAACATCCATACAGATGTTTACTTCGATCGGTCAAGGTTGTTTAGAACGAGGCACTATCAT
>JAYMFW010099982.1:0-10093 GCA_036785005.1 Tubulanus punctatus | reverse complement strand
ATATATATATAAAGAAATCATATCTAATCTCATTACCTTTCATTTTACAGAAATCAATGTTATACAAGCCTCAAGGAGAATGTTGCCCTTTATGTGTTCCAGGTATGTAAATTTTAAACTCTTATGTGATGAGAAACACAAAATCCGTATGACGTAAAACTAGCGTGACGATTCCACCATCACAGATATCACTGCTGAAATATTGTGCTAAAGAACTACACAGACTGCTCTAAATTCAAAATTGTCAAATTGTGGGATTTCGATTCTAGTCACTCCATGATCTGTAGATATAAGACATTAAAATTTGGAATATACCGAAAATGTTATCTTTTCTACTTTCATTTTTGATCTCACTGCCATCAACAACATTTCCCCTGATGATGGCAGTCACTGCTGAAATGCCGTGCTGCAAAATGAAATTTACGGAATATTTTGACCGAACTCAAAATATCTTTTAATTGCCCGAACTCTAGCTAAATATACCACCAAAACCTTTTTCATAATGCACGTTTTTAAAGATCTTTATTTTCTTCATTTTCTAGCTCACAGTATTTGTTCCGTAACTGGTAATAACAACGATCAATTGTCATACGCTTCATTCGATGGATTTAATTTCAAATTTGACGGGACCTGTCGTTACGCTTTACTTCAAGATGTCAAAGATCGTCATATAAACATCCGCCTGAAGAACGAATATCACCCGTATCCAACTGTTAGAACGAAAATAGTCACAATCATCGTCTCGTCATTATCTATTGGACTTCATAGGGATCTCGATATTCGAGTAAACCGTACTAAAATCAACGTCCCGTACACACACGAAAACTTCACCATAGAAGTTGTCAAGAACTCTGCAGTTGTTGTGAATGTGATAGATGGATTCAAATTAACGTGGAGCAAGGAAGGTGATATCAGCATTTATGTTACACCGAGCTGGCAAAATAGACTAGGAGGGCTGTGCGGCAACTTCAATCAAGTTACTAAAGACGACGCGAAATCGAAATCCGATGGGAAGATATTTTCGGATGTGAACGATTTCGCTAAGTCGTGGAGAGTCGGTGGAAAATGTGGCTGCGATGACCCGTTCAACAGTAAGAAGTCGTCCTGCCAAACAGTTGATCAACGTGTTCGTGCTCATAAGAAATGTGAAATTCTGAAGAGTCCCGCTTTCAAGAAATGTCACAAGAAAGTTCCTGTCAAACCCTTTCTCAGGTATATATAAATTTCGTCTAATGACTACAATGATTTTATGCTGAATAATTCGATTTGCCTTTTTGAAATCATTTCGATATTTCATTAAAACATATTCTTTTTACACATTTTTAGGGCGTGTACCGACAATGTATGTGAGTGTCCGATTGGTAAAAACTGCGAATGTTCCGTCATCAAATATTACGTCAGCGAATGCGCCGATAACAACATACACCTGAAACTACCAAAATCATCGCCGTGCAACAAGTCATCAAATAAACAGCGTGATCGCAGTACTTCATCGCAGAAAACGAAAAAGAAACCGATCAAAAAGAAACGAGGAAAAACGCCTTTGTTGTTACGATCGCTCGGCGAAGTCGTGATCGGGGACGGGATACACAACGCCATTTTGGATTAAAAACTTTATTGGAGATAATTGTAGGTGAAATTTAAAATTCATTTTAACTTCTATCTATCTAAGAAAACGTTGGATTTCGAAAAATGGATCCACAAGTAAAGTGTGATACGTATTGTTTATCAAGTTGAATATTTGCATTTGATGCAAAATGGTCCTTCCGTCTGTTTTTTCGGTATTAGAGTAGACTCCGCTTTATTTGGTGCCGAATAAATTGGTTAAAATAGGATTTTGAGAACCATTCAGTTTTCATTACTTCTGATTCGGCATCCTTTAAAATGAGTTTAGTTTTCATGGTCACACATATTACCGAATTAAGCACATCTTAACTGTTCAATCGAGCTTTCATTATTCTACCAATAAGATGAATTTTTCTATATATCACTATGTATTCCAATTTGTTCTGTTTTATTCATGTTTTTATCTTGTTAACTGAATATCTCTATTTCAGGTTTAATGTAAATTTTTCTTGTGTACACTTCTCATTACTAATGTGCTATTTTTTCTGTAATAAATGTTCGCACGATCCGAAAAATTGTTAACTGAATCTTTTTATTTCAGGTTTGTATATTTTGCTCATTATTGTTTTCTTGTGCTGAACTATATCTTAGTGATATTTGTTAACTGAATATTTTTTTTCAGAGTTTTGTACATCAAAATAATAATTTTTTTGTGGTCATTATTGTTTTCTTGTGCAGGAACATTGAACACTATATGTTTATAATAACTTCACATTTATAAACTATGTTTTCATTTCATTTTTTGTTAATTCATGGGTATTCATAAGCCTCACTATTTTAGTGATCACTGTTTCTTGTGCTGAAGTATTGCATACTTTATTTATGTTATTTGTTAACCGAATATTTTGATTTCAGGTTTTTTTATTAGTATTAATATAACTTTTACATTGTCATTAGATTTGTTGAACTTATTATCTTTTTGTGTTCAGTTTCCTTTGAAATATCACGCTGAATTAATAGGCACTTTCTGTTGAATCCATGTAAATTGATGTACTGTATATGAGAAGTTTTTAATTTCTAGTTTTTTCTATTGCAATAGCCATTCCTCGTTGTAATTGTTGGTATGATTTGTTAAGTTTTGTTTCAGGAATTTTTTGTGGTATTTATTAGTCTATAGATTACATTTTCATGAACAATAAACAATTATTTAAAGAAGTAATGTGACTTTCATTTCGTTATCTATGGAAATTTCGAAAATTAAACCCTACCTGATATTCAAAACCATAAAAAACAAACTTCAAACTTTTAGTTTTTGATCATCAGGTTTAGACCTAAAGATTGTTTCGTATTCCCTATCAATACACCTTAGGAGACCAATATAGACAATAAATCGATCCTAGCCTATTATCGAGAATAAATTAAGATTATAAACTTGTATAACATCATAAAGGAGCATTCGTTCCTGACGAAAACTTGTAAAATTTACAAAACGCCCAGCGACTATATTCTGATGATGTTCAAATTTCACATGATCTCACATGCTCTAACCTGAGGAGTCTCTTCCATTTTCCTGCTCCCTGATCTTGGAGTATATATAGTCCATTTACTTTAAGCTCTGACCTTGTAGTAATTAACCACCTAATGCTAGCGCCTTTTCACCCAAGCGTTGAGATCATCCCGGTGTGTGGTTTCAAGGAGTTGTTATATATTTTATCAACGTGTCATCTTTAAACCTTTAAAGGCTTACAAGACACAATATCATAAATATTACATGTTACATGGTTGATCAGTATTTCGTCGTAAGGACGCCCTTTCTTAAATACAAACATACTTTATAATCTTACAATTTGTTAGAATTAGACTGAATTAAGCATTCTTTGACATCGATGTTATAGTAAGATTTAAAGTTCTTTGAATTTTGTCATATAAATCCTTTCATAAATCATGATGTAAATCACACTCGCACAAGAAATTCAATTCAGTTTCTACTTCGTTTTGTCACATACACTGCAAGTGCGTGACTCAACTGGCAAACCTCTGTATCTTCCTAGTTCTATATCTAAAGGAAAGGTGCCATTTCTAACAATTTATGAAAGTCAGGTCAAGTCCTGACATCACGTTTCGAATAAATTGGGATCGCAATCATGTACGTACGTTTCTCGAGCCTCAAACCAATGCTCGGTCGAATTTTACAGTCGACATGAACTTAGCATTCAATTTTATATGCCCAGTGTTCATCTCGGAACATTTCCTTCAAAACATTGTTCGATTAAATATTCTTCAGCCTGCTGTACTTCAAGAATAAGAATACATTTCAGCAATCAGCCCTGGACGACTTTTTGAAGAAGAAAACGACTTATGATCCAGGGAACGAGAGAGATGAGTTTATTCAGAAATTGATTTTAACTTATGACCGGTCTTATGGTTAGTCTTGAGCAATGGATCTCGAAAACCAAAACTAGCTATGATTATAATTGTAATATGATACACATGTATTGGAAGTTATTTCACGACGCTTTGGTCGCCTAAATAAACGCCTACAGATTTGGACTTAAGATTAGACGACTATAGTTTAGAGCGACAAATAAGCTATAAAGCTTCGAAAAGTCGATGCACGTTATGGTATGGTATAACACGATGAGTGCAATCCCCGTCCTAACCTAAGCGAGCTCTAGACAAGCCGTCTGTTAAACCCAGAATTGAAAATATACTAATGCCGACCACGGGGGCTCGAACTCTCGAACTCGCGATCTGTCAAGTACGGACGTCCAAAAAGTCTTAGATTTTTTTTTGGAGTCGAACCCATGAAGCAAATGATTCGTCAAACGCGTGATGTATAATTATTATATAAATGAAGTCGATGCTAATAGAACATAACGAAGATTCATTTCATAAAGAAATTAAAGGTAAATGTGGAGAATGATCTACTTAACATTTCTTGGAATTTATCAACTGAATGTGCAATGAATCAAAGGTAGACCTCGCTAATATTATGTGTCTTGGTTTGTTTCTTTGTCCGTCATGATATCCATCTTCATAACTTTTCCGGGTTTTACATCAGCACCGACATGTTTCAGTTTCATCACCAATTGGGATCCGAAAAACCATAACACTTCAGCAATGGCCAGTAACGATGCTCCTAAATAAAGGCCAGCTGAACCTCCAATATCACCTATAAAATCAATCAAACGAGGGTGATTACAGAAGATGTAAAGGAAAAACGTTTGCTTTTATATGGTTTTACTTACATATTAAGGAAAACCATCTGTATCCCTCAGATTTTTTCAGCGTCTCTAAACTAAGCGTCCGAAAAAACACGTTCACAAAGACATAATTAGCGCTACAAAGAAAAGAGAACGACATATAGCAGTTGGGCTACAGATAAAAGAATTCTTGTCGGAGAAAAATAGACGGATGTGAGGGGCACTAACAAGCACACGTACGTCCCAAAAAAAAAACAGTTTGCCTTTTATGCATTTTAATAGCAGAGACGGATAATGTGTGTAGTTAAAAAAAATTGATTAATCCTTGTGCGCCCTAGAAAATGGAATTGGAACCGTGACCTGAAATATCGTCTAGATCATTTGATTAGATACCGTATAGAAAATAAACCTACCCGAAGAATTTTTCCCCAATTTCAATACTTTTCTTATATTCGCCAATATACGTAGAAAATTGATTCCAGAGTATAATCATTTCGAGACGCGCCGTTTCAAATTTCTCTGCATTTGTCATCAGCTCGTCTCTGTATTGTTTCACCTTTTCTAGTATGTTGACTATTGTCGTTAGATTTTTATAGACATCGCTTTCGTTGTGGTGTTTTATGATAAGGTTTGGTTTGAAATAATCAACTGCCTGCGCGCTGTGTTGTAATAGTTCATTGAGTGAAGAAATCGTTTGTATCAACGAATCGTGTTCAAATTTTTCCAGAATGCGAAAGTAATTTGCCATTTCTTGCTTTTTACTGGAAGTCACCACTCCAGCGAGGTCGGATATAGAGTTCACTGATTCGCCTTTCTTTGACAATGTAGATCTTAGTTTCTCGAAGATTTCAGAATCGATGCCGCTGGTTTTCTGTAACATCTCAACGACATTGTTCTCAATCGGCAAGACTTCATGAAACGCCATGAACCTGATATCGGATTTCGGCACCGTATTTTCAAATATGTTTACGAGAAATCTTTTGAATGCCGCTTCCAAAGGTGATTGATATGACAACAAGAGAGTGTTTGCACGTTCTATTTCATGAACAACGGTTCTCAATTCACTCGAAATCTTCGATGCTGCACTATCAGTTTTGGATATCAATTCAAAAAAACGATTTTTAGAGCTGACATTTTGATACATGTCCCAGTCACGTTCTGATTTACTGTCTGCAAACCTACCCAGAGCGATATTTGCATTCGCACATGCAGAAATCATCTTTTCACAAGTATCTAAGAATTCAGTCTTTTTCTTTCCGATTTTTGATAATTTTGTGAAAAAGTAAAACAACGGTAGTGGATTATTTGGATTGATGTGCATTTTGTTTATTTCTGATTGAAAATTAGTGTCCACCGATTCAATTAGAAACTTCGAAGTTCTCATTGCTTTGATGATCTTTCGATATATCGCACTTGTGTCTAGCAGCGTATCTTGAATGGTAAACGACGAAAAGGAATTGTTCGCTAGATGAGAACTGATGATTTGTGAATTCAATACCAAATCAACAAAGATCGCCGTATTGAAATTTTCCAAAGCTGCGAAAAGAATGCCATCGAATTTATCAATTTTAGTCATGCTTGTATATTTCTGTACCATCAAATCCTGCCATTCGTTGTAAAATATGAGTTTTGTCGTCAGTTTAATGTAATCGTCTGTCACAGTTTTATCCTTGTTTTTGTAGAATTCTCTCAGATTTCCAATCGCGTTTTTTAGCTTTTCAAACGATGTAATACACCCCGAAACATGAGTATAGTCGTTCTTGGCGATGGTATTATCAATTCTGTGTTGGATTTCTCTGGCTGTTTTGTAGTCGGTTGACATATTTTTGTCCAGTCTTTCACTTCTCTCTAATTTTTTCGCCATGTTGTCAGACAGGAACGAGTAACTGATCCTGGAGTCATACGTGAGCTGTTCACAGGGTGGTGGACATTCGTCGGAACCACATATATTAACTTGTTGTCTGGCTGTCGCTGAAACATCAAGTAATACACAAATCGATATCAAACGAAATTAAGAAAGGACCGGAAGGGTGCGCTGAATTGTATATCCCTGGAAAAAAAACAGACCTGGAGGAGGACAGGGCAGAAAATGCTAGAACTGGATTTATGTAGAAATGTACAACCTTGAAATCGATAGACTGGAAAATGAAGGACAGAAAGTAATAGAATAGACCAGACCTGGATATGTACACCTTGGAGGTTGATTAAAATGGACTTACATAGAATTGTACTCCCTGGAATTTGAAAGAATTGGACATTGACAGCCCTGGAAATAAACAGATTCTATCATTTTCCAGTCTGCGCAACATTGCAAATTGCAGATGTAGATAGGAAAACATGAAAAGTATTTCCGATAAGTTATTTGAGGAAGTTTTCGTCGTGCTATTAATTTCTGTCCTGTCAATGTCCAGTCTATCAATTTTATGTGTGTGCATTTCTACATAATCCATTCTATCACTTTCTATGGTGTACCACTCTATATTAGTTCATTCTAATCAATTTCCAGGGTGTACATGTCAAGGTCTGGTCTATTCTATCAATTTCTGTCCTGTCATTTTCCAGGTCTGTTCGTTTTAGGGTTGTCATATCATAGCGACCCGACCGGAAACATACCATCCGGTTATCTTTATTCTCTTTTCATTTTTCGATGAGTTTTCTTTCAGAAGTGGTATACACTCGTTAATCGAGTGATAAAGTAAGGTGCCCCTTTTATTGCATTAACGAATCATTGAAAAAAAAAACACTGTAGGGTTCCCTTTCGAAAAATAACATTTTTCATCAAGGTTTGCTCCGTTTCGACTACTTGCCTCGCAATGCTTAATTCATCTAAATATTTAGAAAAAAACATTGATGTGCGGTATGGACCCTATAACGTGAAATCCAACGCTTTCCATGTATCGCTTTCCCCTCCTCAACTTACCAAGTTCTTTTTCGTAGCAATCTTTGTATTGTTTTAAAGTGCAAAATTTCATATTGTTTGGGTTTTTGTCGGCGTAATACGGTAAGCATGCACAAATTGCTGATGTCACTCTTATGTAACAATCATGTTTACACATGCTTTGTCTTTGCGCATTGTCAACGCAATGCCCGTATGGATCCTTCAACTCCGTTGTCTGAAACATTGAATATATTGTTCATTATCAATAATATGTCAATAGTGAGACCACTAAAGTTTGCCAACCTTTTTAGCTTGAACATCGATATAAGCAATCATTGATTCTGGAACAGATAAAGCTAAATCCTGCATTCGCATAGCTTGTCCTTTGTCGTGAACCAATATCTTCAATCCGGCGGAGCCCTGTTCGCCAACCATTTTCTGATAATTTTCCAAGTTTATTAAAATGTTCAAACCAAACGCAGCACCTATCAGGGATAATAAGAATTGGTCACGAGTGCAATAATTCAATTCAAACTTCGACAATTCACTTTATGGCCCCATTTGATAAGATAAGAGCTTAGGAGGAGGCAGCGCATGGTGGTGCCCTTTTCAGATCATACCGTACCGGTTCCCTGAGTGTACAGCTTCTTACTGACATCGTGGTTGAAGCCGATACATCGACCATAGTCTGTCAGAACCGATGTGAAGTTATCAGTTGAAATATCCATGGACTTGAATCGTGCCCTGTAAGATACAGATAATGATGAAAACTCATCTCACTATGAATAGTTATAAATATTCGTTAAAAGTATACTAACATTTTAACAGTATCAGACAACCGCTGTCCATATTTCTGCAACAATGTGCGCATATCCATCGTCGATAAGATGTCGGAATGTTTGGTTTGATTCGTCGTCGAGTTTTTCGACGACGTTGATTTGGTTGTCACAATCGTCTCATTCGTCGAGCCCTCAAATTCGGACTTTTTCTCCTCATTTTTGTAGAACTTGACAAAGTCAAAATACAAACCATCTGCATACACTTCATTCAACCTATTTTGAAAGCAAAATTTGATAAGTTACTTATGAATTTATCAAGATTAATTGATCGACAGCAACGATAGTATAGCATCTTATATACGTCACCACCTTTGGATTGGGTCGTAATCATAAATGGACTAAAAACACTTTGCGGATGTCAAAAATCCAGTCACGTTTCGGTCAGGGTGACTTATTTTCACCGGAAGAACATGAGTTATGTTATCAAATAAAAGCCATACTAAAATTTGGGAATTGTTTTTGACGGTACGCTCTCGTTGCAACGTTTCATTCGGCTCTACTATCGTATCGATGACCTACCTAACCGCTGCTTCTTTGGCCGTGATTTCCATGAAAGGCATCCAATCTGACCAATCAACGCATTCGTTACGATTGCGTTACGGTAAGCATTCACGAGCAGCAGCGCCATTTTGATATGATCTAATAGCCAATCGGAGCCAACAAGCATTTTGCAATAATCATCAAGCCAATCAGCGTGCCTTAGTTCCCTAGACAAATATCGTTCCTTGCGACGCCTATCGGTCTAACGGAGAAAATCACGCGAACGTTCCCCAGTGGTATACTGGAGAAATTAAACCACTGCGAGCGGAGATCACGCATGTATCAAGTCTATATTTACCTGAACGTGTTTGTGTTGCAGATAGTGACGGCGGGGAATGGTATTTGTCCACGGTTAAATTCGACTGATATATCAACAGTAACTGGCCAGGAGTAATAGTACTCAATTCGATCTTTAACTTGATAGATTAAAACACCAGTCATACTCAAAAACAATATCAACCAGATAAATCTGTAATAAATATACATCAATTTATCATATGCATCTCAAATCGAAGTTTTTGCGTGGATTTTGGGGGATCAGTTATTCTACGTATGGATACCTGCTTTTCGGCAGAAACTCTATTATTATTGGCGTGTTTATACGTGCTTTCAAACAGAGACCCACCAAAAGTCATAGTCCTCCTTCATTTCTTAACGGATTTACTTGAAACTTCACATATACCTAAATCATATCGCCTACTCATCGCTAAGGAATATTTGATACTCGCACCCGTTTGGGCTACAGAGGGGTCTAAAATGTCCGAAAACGTCGTTTTTGATGTGTTTTCAAACAGAAAACCTCCAAAAGTCATAGTCCTCCTTCATTTCTTAACGGATGTACTTGGAACTTCCCATATACCTAAATCATATCGATACGCATCGATGAAATGGAAGGTTTTTTTATAATCGCAGCTGTAAGGGCCACAGAGGGGTCTAAATGCCCAAAAACCTCGTATATTTCTGAGACAATATTAGTCTAGTCTGTCACATGGCTTATCGTGCGAGCTTTTCGTCGATATTTTTGTTACTTTTCGGTCTACAACGCTTTGTTATACATCGTTACATTC